>CALYLW010000412.1:605859-621819 GCA_944989445.1 Ampullaceana balthica
AGGGGTCTACCGATATGCCTTTTTGCCGATATTGCCGATACCGATATTACCGATATTTTTTTTGCCGATATGAGTGCCGATATGAGTATTTGTTAGGACAAAAACCAGCGGTCATATTTGATGACGTCATTCTTAAATTTATCACTCGTAATTATTTATCTTTAATATTAGGGGACTACCGATACGCATTTTTGCCGATATTACAGATATTTTTTTCCGATATGAGTGCCGATAGTGTATTTGTTAGGACAAAAACCAGCGGTCTTATTTGATGACATCGATCATTCTTAAATTCATCACTCCTAATTATTTATATTTTATATTAGGGGTCTACCGATAAGTATTTTTGCCGATATTACCGATATTTTCTTCCGATATGAGTGCCGATATGAGTATTTGTTAGGACAAAAATAACAGTGGTCATATTTGATGACGCCATTCTTAAATTTATCCCTCGTAATTATTTATATTTTATAATTAAGGGGTCTACCGATATCCAGTTTTGCCGATAATACCGATTTTTTTTTCTCCCGAAACGAAGTTTCCTATGTGTTTACAAGTTCCAGATCATGACCTACAAAGGACTCATAACAAAACGAACCGTCCTTTATAAAAATGGACAAGCAAAATTACGAGGTTCTTTTGAAACTTCAACCTTGACTCATAATTATTAATTCTAACCAATAGTTTAATGGCTTTTGCACACGGCCACCTTTATGAATGAAATAATGAGGACAAAGTAATAGTAATACTAGTAATAGAATGAAAATGAGGTTAAAGGTTGAATGGTTGCCAATGACAACAAGTCTTCACACGGTACATTTTGTTATTCCATACCAAACGAAATGTTTTAGACATCTGCGATTCTGCGTGCATCTTTGCTATTAGAGCAATTACGTGAACATAATGTTATACATTTATTAGAGATATTACGGTATACTTGGCATCGGCACTATTTACACAGTATTTCTGAGTATACGAAAATCGGCAGATACCTAAACAATATCAAAGCACATGGCAAACTGTATCGTGGTTGCACATTTTAATACTAGGACTCTTTTGACTATTTCAATACCGGTATATATTAATTTGTCGAGATATTCTAAATCTAAATTATAGGTTTTTTTTTGTTTCCGTTTTTTTTTGGGGTCAAAATGTCACTTTTTATGAAATATCGGTGACGTCAATATCGGGACCTTTACATGCTACCGATGCCGATATCCAGATATCGGTGCCGATATATCGGCCAGCCGATATATCGGTAGACCCCTATTCGTAATATTAAAGTCAGTTTACAAAGAAATACAGGTCCAATTAACATTAGACACTAATACTATTAGTTATAATTACATAATATTTATATTATTAATATTTATAACTATGAATACTATGATATGTCATGTCAATGTCTTGTGGTGTACTATTAACATTAATTATAAGCGCATAATTTATAATTATAAGATTTTACTAATGCCAGTAATGCTAAGTCCAAACTGACTGATACTTACCTTAGAATTAATAATGATAATAGTGATGTAATCCTTTTATTTAATGTTTGTTGTTAAACATTTTTTGTTATATTTATATCTTACTCACCATCTTCTTTTTACAAAGATGAGGCTCATGAGGACACACACTTTTGACAACAAACACTTAATATTTTTTACATAAATAATCAAAATAAATAAATCTCAATAATTAAAATACATTACATGTAATGAGATACTTAAATCTTCAAACACTAATTGATTTTAATTTTAATTTGAAATTTCACTAATCAGGCGTCGGGGATGTGGGGTATTTCCAAAAATAATTTATTGTAAATTGCATTCAGTTTTATTTTAAAAGTCAAATACTTACCCTTTAAACATTTAAATATAGTTATTGATTTAAATTTACCATATAATTAATTAAAATACATTAGGCATGCAACAGTTTGTACTGATTTATATATATATAGATAAAATAATTATTTTCGCTATGATTTTTTTCAACGTAGCCTTTAAATATATTTTTTCAAAATTCAAAATCTTGATATACTTTAAACATATCTTGTTCATTGTTTTGTAAATTGGATTGTGAATTTATCCTAAAAATTTGATACCTTTATCTCTAAAATTTAAAAAGTTGTGAGGGAAAGAGTACAGAATTTTGAAATTGGGGTCACAAGTTTTTTAATAAATTATATAGGTTATATAAGGGGCAAAAAAAATCGACAAAAAAATTCATAACTCCACTTCTATAAAAGATAGAAAGACAAAACAAGTGTTTTTGAAAAGGTCTTAGCAAGCCCTTTAAAATGATATATTATTTAAGCCTATTGGACTACATTTAAATTTTCTTTCAAAGTAGTGATAGCAATCTAGGCTTTAGACTTATTAGGCTTAGGCATAGGCAAACTAGGCAGCCGCCTAGCTAGGGCTAGGGCCTCCGATTAGTTTCATCATTATTGACATTAATGAATTTAATGGGGGCCTCACACAAGAATTTTTCTATATTTATTCTTTTATTTTTCTATTACATTTTATTTAGGGTCACCAAATTCACTTCGCTAAGGGCCTCCAATTCCTTTAGACCAGTCCTGCAGTAATATAGGTTTACAATTTACAGTCCATGACGTATTATTGTAGAATAAAGGACAATATATTTATTTATAATATAGGATAGGGTATTAGTACTATTATTAGTAGTAGTACTAGTAGTGTTAGCAATATTGGCAGTATATTCAATTGCGCTGCTACCAAGGTCGCGTTGCAGTGGGATGAACGTGAATCATTTAAATATTGTGCAATAACAAAAGGTTTCAAATAGTCAAATAGAAAAAAATAAAATTAATAATAAAGAAAACATTAAAAAAGATTCCCCATCTAAAAATCGAACCCTGTAAAATTAAAATTTTTTGTTTTTTTCAATTCCACTAGCGAAAATCGAACCCTGTACCACAACGTCAACTGTCCTTCACTCTACCAAGCGGCCACGGAGCTTTTGAAAGTATAGAGACCCTGGGCCTCTATAACCACAGAATTCTGGGGATAACGTTCAACGTTATTCGCAGAATTCTGGGAATAACCACTCCGTATATTTATTATTTATGGTATATTTTGCAGCCATCTTTGTTTTTTTCTTCTATTTTTAAAAAGTTAAAAAGGGAGGCGTTATACGGAGTTATCTCCGAATAACGCCCGGCGTTATTCGGAGAAATCTCCGAATAACTCACGGCGTCATACGGAGAATTCTCCAAATAACACCCGGCGTTATACGGAGATTTGTTTAAAAAAAAATTAATAATAATAAAATTCCGTATGTTTACATCATAGCTTTTTAAAAAATTTAAAATAAAAATAAATAGTTGTGCTTAGTCTTGTCAGCTCTAGGTGATTTGTAACTATAAGAATGTTAAATTGATTTCATTAGTTCTAGCCCCAATAATAGTAACACAAGCCAAGGCACAAGGACTAGTCATTTATAATTCATTATAAAATATAGTTTAATGTTGATATATTAATATATTTACGTGTGTATAGAGTATAGTAGATATATACTATACGTCTTGTAAGTGTTTATTTTACTGATTATTACTTCATTTTAGCTTTTAGCCTTTTAGAAAAAAATAAAAATAAATATTCATCTGATCTGAAACACCAGCCCACCTGTTGTATCAGTAACGGCTGGCTGACAATAATTTTCTACTTGGTACTTGTTTTTATCCGACCACCATTATTATTTTTGTTTTAACTTTGGCAAACCGAACTAGATTTCATTTAGATGGCTATGGATCTTGGACATGGAAGTATGGTCATTATGGACTATGGACTTCTCCCACTTGCTTAAGACTATGAAGATTTAATAAATTAATATTAAAATCATTCATCTAGTTTTATTACTGTTAGTGTTTGTATTGCTTATAAATAATATTAAAATTTATTTTAAAAAGATTAATGATTTTAAAATTAATTTAATAAATCTGCATTGTCACAAGTGGGAAAAGTCCATAGTCGTTAGTTACATTATGTGTACAGTACTAGTAGTAGCCTATGACTAAGAGCCTTAGTAAGGCTAAGGCCTAAGCGCGGGGTTTCCAACAGTTTATAACAAAAACTACTTTAGACTTTAGCATACTACTAATATTAATCCCTGCCCTAATCCTAACTTCATAATTACAGTCGAACCCACTTACCTCGAGCTCGGTTAGCTCGACCACCCCACTGACTCGACGTTTTTTATTGGAACCGCCAAATTCTCTCTTTGTCTTAGCATTTTTTCATCGGCTAATTCGATTTTTCTAAGTTGCCGAAACCTAGTACCTCGAGCACAAAAGAGGGCAAAAATTTGCAACTTAACTTGGTTAGCTCGATCCTCGTCTGTTGGCCTAGCAATGCACTCTGGCATTTTTAGTTCAAAACAGTGTTGACATCTCGCTTTTCTTCGAGACTTCCGGCTATTGTGTGATTCTACGAGATTTCAATAAAAATTACCGGATGTTTTGGGTGTGTGAATTATAATTCGACATGTATCCATGGAGTATGTATTCACCCGAGGTACTGGACAATCGCGTTAGAGGTCGTGAATCGTCATTATTTCGCAGTGCATGTTATATTATTATTAAACTTAATTCATTTTCTGATGCATTAATCATTTTATTTTTTAAGATAAACGAATATCTTTAGAAATGAAAATAAAGGTTTGTATCGAGAATCGTCTGTGGTTTTTATATAATTAAATATAAAATTATTATTCTTTTAAAAGTTTGTTGTTGTTGCTTTGTTACCAGTAAGATACGTGACTGTGACACTAACACGCGCGTGACGATGAAATGAAATCATTTCTGATAAGGAATGATTTTAAAAAAAAATAGCTTAGACTTATTTGCCGGCCGAGGTCTAACACAGTACACACAGCCCACAGCGTGCTGTGATCAATGGTCAAGGCCACAATAGTTTTATTTATATTACAAGTTTGATTGACTGAGGAAATTCGAGAACGTTCTGATAGTTAAGTAACAGATATCCTGCACGTCAAAAGCATTAAACTTAAAATAACCATATTGATTTGTTTATTTGTATTATAAATTCGTGATTAGTCATAACTTTTCCTGAATTTCAAGGCAGAGAATTTATTTTTAAGAATTCCTGACTTTTTCCCATTTTCCTGAGTGGGAACCATGGTTATATTTAAATTTTAAACGGTCCTTAAAAACGAACGGTCATTACAACCTTAGGAAAGAGTGAAGAAATATTAGGGTTCCGATACGATTATGATTAATCATCCCATCACTAATTAACGCTAACTAATTAATCATGTACATAAAGAAATTTCAAGCACATGTTAATATTTTGCCGCCATATTGGTTTTCATTTTAACTCGATCATCGGTTATGTCGACACCATTTTTCATACCCCAACGCCGTCGACTTAACCGGTTTCGACTGTATTTTTTAGGGGTCTACCGATATGCCTTTTTGCCGATATTGCCGATACCGATATTACCGATATTTTTTTTGCCGATATGAGTGCCGATATGAGTATTTGTTGGGACAAAAACCAGCGGTCATATTTGATGACGTCATTCTTAAATTTATCTTATCTTATCTATACAGACGCTCCTTCTATGCAGAAGATAGTTGCGTCCACAGACCATGACAGATGATCTGTTGGCAAGTGATGCAGCATTCACAGGCCACGGCTTTGTGGGTTCCACGCATTACCCAGCCGCCTAACTACATGTAGTGTTAGGTACCCATTCGGAGCGGGGTGACTCAGGGACGCCCTAGGCCCCGGGAACAAACCCTTGCCTTCACACGGATTCGAACCCGTGACCATCGGTACGACAGTCCAGTGCGCTGCCACTCGACCACCGCGTAATTACTTATTAATTATTTATCTTTAATATTAGGGGACTACCGATACGCATTTTTGCCGATATTACCGATATTTTTTTTTCCGATATGAATATTTGTTAGGACAAAAACCAGCGGTCTTATTTGATGACATCGATCATTATTAAATTCATCACTCCTAATTATTTATATTTTATATTAGGGGTCTACCGATAAGTATTTTTGCCGATATTACCGATATTTTTTTCCGATATGAGTATTTGTTAGGACAAAAATAACAGCGGTCATATTTGATGACGCCATTCTTAAATTTATCACTCGTAATTATTTATATTTTATAATTAAGGGGTCTACCGATATCCAGTTTTGCCGAAATACCGATTTTTTTCCCGAAACGAAGTTTCCGATGTGTTTACAAGTTCCAGTTCATGACCTACATAGGACTCATAACAAAACGAACCGTCCTTTATAAAAATGTACAAGCATATTAGGTACTCCTTTTGAAACTTCAACCTTGACTCATAATTATTAGATTCTAACCAATAGTTTAATGGCTTTTGCACACGGCCACCTTTTATGAATGAAACAATGAGAACAAAGTACAATAGTAATATAGTGAAAATGAGGCTGAAGCTTGAATGGTTGCCAATGACAACACGTCTTCACACGGTACATTTTGTTATTCCATACGAAACGAAATGTTTTAGACATCTGCGATTCTGCGTGCATCTTTGCTATTAGAGCAATTACGTGAACATAATGTTTACATGTTATCCATTTATTAGAGCAATTACGGTATACTTGGCATCGGCACTATTTACACAGTATTTCTGAGTATACGAAAATCGGCCGATACCTAAACAATATCAAAGCACATGGCACACTGTATCGTGGCTGCACATATTAATACTAGGACTCTTTTGACTATTTCAATACTGGTATCGGGGTCGATATATTAATTTGTCGAGATATTGTAAATCTAAATGATAGTTTTTTTGTTTCCGTTTTTTTTTGGGTCAAAATGTCACTTATTATGAAATATCGGTGACGTCAATATCGGGACCTTTACATGCTACCGATACCGATATTGCCGATATCCAGATATCGGTGCCGATATATCGGCTGGCCGATATATCGGTAGACCCCTAGTATTTTTAAATAGATGAAATCACAGTCTAAAAGCTTTTTCAGAGTAGCTTCGTTTATCTAAGATTTGTATAAAACTGGAAATCAACAAAAGGAATTCTCACAAGATGCTGAAAAAGGAAAAAGAAAGTCGTCGAGTTTCACTGATGTTTACAGGGGTTTAGCCCCATTAGGGGTAAAAATATGTTTGGCTGCTTTAACCCCATAATGGGTTAAGATCAATAAATGTATCAATCCACGTTAAAATACAAGTGAAACAATTTTTCACTTTGATGTTTGTTTCCCAAGAGGAAACTAAAAACTAACAATATGTATAATTATATTGACATAGACTATGCCTTAAATGCCATTAAATTGACTAAATAAATAGTTTATGGCTAAAACTATTAATTCTTATAAATTTCTTCTAACCTTCAGTGCTCACTATATGTTAGTAGATGGAACAATGGAACCTGATCAAGGAATTCCTGTTTCCAGTGTGAATTCTCCTCCTGCATCAGGATGCCACCGTCTACCACAACTTCCTTCCATGGGTCGTAATGTGCGAACAGCTCAGAGTAAAACTAGTGCAAAACTAAATTTTGAATCCAAACCTAGAGACGAGGCTGCAGTTTTACATATAGATGGAACATCAAAAGTGGTTAAGATTTTAACTGACGGCATTTCTGAATGGACTGAGTATGAGAACAAGGAAACTGTTCAGGCTGTACCTTCTGCCGTTGAAAAATGTATTCCTGATTCAAAGAATTCAAATGAAGAGGCAACATTATCACCTTTATTCAAAAAGAAAAGGCAGAAGAAAAGTACCGGTAGTGATATTAAGTCGAGAAAGGGGTTACAAGTATCTCCCAATATTGCTAATGCTGTTGAAAGTACTAATATACCAGATTCAGATAATTCATACCTGTTAAATAATTTTGAAACTTTGGAGAAAAAGAAAGATATCTGTACTAATATTAATTTCTCTGATAAAGATGTTAAAGTATCTCTGCCAGACAAAGGACATCAAGATTTGCAAAATATTTCAAAAAATTCAGACAGCAGTATATTACCTCAGGAAGATAAAAGTAAGAAGAAAAAAGAAAGTCCTTTAGAAAAGAAAAAAAGAGCATCTAAAATGGGTCATGAAAATGAACAAAAGGGTACTGTGCAGGTGGTTGATAATACTTCAAACATTGAATCACTACAGGAGGAAACCAAACCTGCATTACCTGAACTAAAAGATGCTGTTTCTAATAAAGGCCACACACCAAGATGTGTTTTGATTTTGTCAACTGAAGTGCCCACTGGAATTCAATTAGAGAAGCTGTTATCTATGACTTCAGCACCATATGACTCACGGTATCCACCAATGTGGGAGGAAGGGGATATGCTATGGGCAAAAGTCAGTGGTCATCCTTTCTGGCCTTGTATGGTATCTCACTGTCCATTTACTAAAATGTTTACACGCATTAAAGGTAACTGAACAATTTTATTTTAGTGAATATTAAGTGTATAGCTTATATATTTTATTCATTGTATACATACATTATTGAATTGGTAATATTTGTAATTGTACCAAAAAATTAACTCTTACTGTTCCGTTAGTATTAAAATATTAAACGTTTTCTTAAAATACAGGTGATGTCAAAATAATAAGATCATATCACGTGCAGTTCTTTGGCAATGAAGTTGAAAGGGGCTGGATTAATGAACCATCATTAATGCTATTTGAAGGAAAGTTAAGTTTCTTAGAGAAAGCTCAGTTAGAGCTGGCTAAACAAACTAAGAAAGGTAAAAGTGCCTACAATCCATTTAAAATTAATATTTCAAGAAGACATGCTTGGAACATAGCTGTCGAAGAAGCAGAGGGTGCAATGAGTTTGTCAAAAAGTGAAAGGAGAGTGCAATATACATTTGATTATGTATTTATGGATGACCTGAAAAAAGAAAAACAATTTAAAAAAAAAGAACAAGTAGAAATAATGGATGAATGTAGCATATCAAAGTCTGCAACTTCGGGAATAAAACGTAAGAGGACATCTTCTGAAGGAAAGGGTCAGTCACCAGTTGCAAGCAAAAGTAAAAAACGAAAATTAGAAATTAAATATCCACTTCCAAAGCTTGTTCCATTTGGCGCTGAAATATCTTTTGATACATATTATGCAAACCATCGCAGTACAGTAATAGAGCAACACCCCGAGTGGGATACTACTTTTGTATTTGAGTATCTTCGACAACAGTGGGAAAAGGAGAAGAAGAAAACTGCTCGGTCACCACATTCAACAACAGTAGATACGTCTACCCCACAAGGTATTTAAAATTGGGAGTAGGGGCCACTAATTAAAAAAAAACTTTGAGATAATTTAAAAAGAATGAATTGGGTGTGAGTATGGTAGTATTTAGAAACAATGACTAAAAACTTAAATGATAGATTATTTAGTGAAGGCAAACAATTTGTATTTTGTGTATATAAATAAAATATTTCTATTACAAGAAAGTAAATAATGATAGCATGATAACCCTTTTCTAATTTGAAAGTCAAATATTGTTTTTTAATATTCATGTAGAAATTTGAAATGCTATAGAATTAGAAATTACCTTTAAATAAAATAGGAAATGTAAAGAAAGGACGAGGATCTAAACTGATGAAATTATTGAGTGGAGAAAGCCCTGTTGGTTCTGATTCTTATCAAGAAGTAAAAGAACAGGTAATCAACATTTAGACTTTCTTTATACTAAAAGTAACAGAGTTAATCAAGCTGCCAGAATCTAATCAGAATGTATTAATAAATTTGATAACTCAGTAAATTTAAGTGCATTATCAATATACATAATTTGCAATCTCTGTCATGTCTGTCTATACATGGCGCTATGTGAGGTATATCCCGATAAAGAAAAATATATAGAAATAAAAATGTTGCTTTCGAGATTAACAAAATGTGTTTCTCGCCATAAAATATTGTGAAGTGACATCACTATTTGAGCTTTTATTAATGTGTGAAGGGAACGAAGTAAAAAGAGCCATGTTTTATTTGATGTTATTAATATTATTATTATTTTTTGTATTAAATGTCTGTTTTTGTGTATGTGTCCATGTCAATATTATGTACGTAATTATAAATTTAATATTCTATATTAATATATAACATTCGTTTTTCGGTATTGAAATTTACAATTGGTTGTCGTTTGGTTGTCAAGTTTCGATTCATTTTGAACTACATAGCCATTATTTATTACTGCAAATGAAATTTGCCAACTTATGCTTCAGTTTAGCGTTTGTTTTTCTTTTATACACTTTGAGATAGCATATTTGTATGTTTAAAAAAAATAACATTTAAAAATCGGACTTCTCCCCACAATAGTTTTTGTAGGGGTCTACCGATATGCCTTTTTGCCGATATTGCCGATACCGATATTACCGATATTTTTTTTTACCGATATGAGTATTTGTTCGGACAAAAAACCAGCGGTAATATTTGATGACATCATTCTTAAATTTATCACTCCTAATTATTTATCTTTTATATTAGGGGACTACTGATATGCATTTTCGCCGATATTACCGATATTTTTTCCGATATGACTAATATGAGTGCCGATATGAGTATTTGTTAGGACAAAAATAACAGCGGTCATATTTGATGACATCATTCTTAAATTTATCACTCGTAATTATTTAAAATATTAGGGGTCTACCGATGTGCATTTTTGCCGATATTACAGATATTTTTTTCCGACTATGAGTGCCGATATGAGTATTTGTTAGGACAAAAATAACAGCGGTCATATTTGATGACATCATTCTTAAATTTATCACTCGTAATTATTTAAAATATTAGGGGTCTACCGATGTGCATTTTTGCCGATATTACAGATATTTTTTCCCGATATTGATATGAGTGCCGATATGAGTATTTGTTAGGACAAAAATAACAGCGGTCATATTTGATGACGGCATTCTTAAATTTATCACTCGTAATTATTTATCTTTTATATTAGGGGACTACCGATATGCATTTTTACCGATATTTTTTTCCGATATGAGTGCCGATAGGGTATTTGTTAGGACAAAAACCAGCGGTCATATTTGATGACATCATTCTTAAATTTATCACTCGTAATTATTTAAATATATTAGGGGTCTACCGATGTGCATTTTCGCCGATATTACCGATATTTTTTTCCGATATGACTAATATGAGTGCCGATATGAGAATTTGTTAGGACAAAAATAACAGCGGTCATATTTGATGACATCATTCTTAAATTTATCACTCGTAATTATTTAAAATATTAGGGGTCTACCGATGTGCATTTTTGCCGATATTACAGATATTTTTTTCCGACATGAGTGCCGATATGAGTATTTGTTAGGACAAAAATAACAGCGGTCATATTTGATGACATCATTCTTAAATTTATCACTCGTAATTATTAAAATTATTAGGGGTCTACCGATGTGCATTTTTGCCGATATTACAGATATTTTTTCCCGATATTGATATGAGTGCCGATATGAGTATTTGTTAGGACAAAAATAACAGCGGTCATATTTGATGACGGCATTCTTAAATTAATCACTCGCAATTATTTATATTTTATAATTAAGGGGTCTACCGATATCCAGTTTTGCCGATATTACCGACTTTTTTGCTCACCGAAACAAAGTTTCCGATGTGTTTACAAGTTCCAGATCATGACCTACATAGGACTCATAACAAAACGAACAATCCTTTATAAAAATGTACAAGCAAAATTAGGAAGTCCTTTTGAAACTTCAACCTTGACTCATAATTATTAATTCTAACCAATAGTTTAATGGCTTTTGCACACGGCCACCTTTTATGAATGAAACAATCAGAACAAAGTAATAGTAATAAGTGAAAATGAGGTTGAAGATTGAATGGTTGCCAATGACAGCAAGTCTGCAAACGGTACATTTTGTTATTCCATACGAAACGATATGATTTAGACATCTGCGATTCTGCGTGCATCTTTGCTGTTAGTATTAGAGCAATTACGTGAACATAATGTTTACATGTTATACATTTATTAGACCAATTGTTCGTTCGTCCGTCGATACGACGAGGACCACTCTAGTCATCCGAGGGTTTTCTGTGCGTGCGCAGATGGCTGATTAGGCCGATCCTTGCACGAAAGGTTCGGGAACAGAAGGGACAGGGGGCGAGTGCGACATCTCCTGGAGGGTTGACAGCATGGGCCTTTCGGGCTTGCCTCTTCTTTTCTGCGGCGGTAATCCGGTTTGCCTCACATGACCTGGCACCTTCGTGGATGGAAGAGCGCCAGGTGGATCGGTCCATTGCAGCTCGTTCCCACGTGTCTGGATTTATGGCAAACGCTTTCATTGAGGCTTTCAGTGTGTCTTTGAAGCGTTTCTTTTGCCCACCGTGGGACCGCTGGCCATACTGGAGCTCACCATAAAAGATTCTCTTTGGCAGTCTCTCGTCTGGCATTCGGACAACGTGCCCTGCCCAGCGAAGCTGGGACTGCATCAGGAGGGTGAAGATGCTGGGGAGACCTGCCTTGGTCAGTACCACTGTGTCTGGAATTTTGTTCTGCCACTTTATGCCGAGAATCTTCCTGAGGCTTGTTATATGAA
Organism: Ampullaceana balthica; assembly: GCA_944989445.1. Taxonomy (NCBI): domain Eukaryota; kingdom Metazoa; phylum Mollusca; class Gastropoda; family Lymnaeidae; genus Ampullaceana; species Ampullaceana balthica. The sequence goes on from CALYLW010000412.1 coordinate 618,444, forward strand.
AGTGGTTCAGCTTTCTTGCATGGCGCTGATAAACAGTCCAAGTTTCACAAGCATAAAGCAGTGTGGGGAGCACCACTGCCCTGTACACTTTCAGCTTGGTCTGGATGGTAATGCCTCTTCTGTTCCAGACATTAGGGTACAACCTGCCAAAAGTGGAGCTGGCTCTGGCAATTCTGACGTTCACTTCGTCATCGATGGTGACATTTTGAGACAGTGTGCTGCCTAGGTATGTGAACCGGTGCACTGTATTGAGTCTCTGGCCGTTGACAGTGATGTTGGGCTCTACGTATGGTCTTCCAGGCGCAGGCTGATGGAGGACCTCAGTCTTCTTGGTGTTGATTGACAGACCAAAGTTTGTGCAGGCACTGGAGAACAGGTTTACACTGCGTTGCATGTCGGCTTCTGAGACAGCGTTGAGGGCACAGTCATCAGCGAACAGCAGGTCTCTGATTATGTCTGTCATAACCTTGGTTTTTGCCTGGAGCCTCCGAAGGTTGAACAGCTTGCCATCTGTGCGGTATTTCAGGTTGACACCAACATCCTCGTCTCTGAAGGCCTCTGTCAGCATGGCGGAAAACATGAGGCTAAACAGTGTTGGTGCCAGGACGCAGCCCTGCTTGACTCCGTTTGTGACTGGGAAAGGATCAGAAAACTCCCCGCTGTCCTGGACTCTGGCCTGCATGCCTTCATGGAATTGTTGCACCAAGACGATGAATTTCCTTGGGCAACCGTACTTGGCCATGATCTTCCACAGACCCTCTCTGCCAACAGTGTCAAAGGCCTTGGTCAGGTCGACATAGGTGGAGAACAGATCAGAGTTCTGCTCCTGACATTTCTCCAGCAGCTGCCTGGCAGCGAACACCATGTCGATGGTTCCTCGCTCTTTTCGGAATCCACACTGACTTTCAGGCAGGAGTCCTTGGTCAAGGTGCACTGTGAGGCGGTTGAGCAGGATTCTGGCGAGGATCTTTCCTGCAATAGAAAGCAGGGATATGCCTCTGTGGTTGTCACAAGCCTGTCTACTTCCTTTTCGCTTATATAGATGTATGATGGTGGCATCTTTGAAGTCCTGCGGGATCGTCTCTTGCTTCCATATTAAGAGAAACAGCTCATGGAGCCTTTCAGTCAGGGCTGTTCCCCCCTCCTTGTAGACCTCAGCTGGTATGGCGTCAGAGCCAGGTGCTTTGCCACTGGAGATAAGATAGATTGCTTTCTGGGTCTCGAGCAAGGTTGGTGGGTCATCCAGTGCTTTGTTTGTGGGCACTTGGGGTAGACGATTGATGGCTTCGTCGTTGATTGTCGAAGGGCGATTTAGGACGTCATCGAAATGTTCGACCCATCTCTCCAAGATCTTCTCTTTGTCTGTGATTAGAGTGTTACCGTCTGCGCTGAGGAGGGGGCTTGATCCTGAGGGCGTGGGGCCATATACTTCTTTCAAGGCGTCGTAGAAGTTTTTATAGTCACGCCTGTCTGCATAGCCTTGGATCTCGTCAGCTTTGTTGCCGAGCCAATCGTCCTGCATCTGACGGAGCTTCTGCTGAACAGTCTTGCGTATGTTGTTGAGTGCATCTCTCCTTGCCGTGGACTTGGGGTTATTGATGTATGCTTGGTGAAGGTGGTGTTTCTCATCCAATAACTGCTTGATGTCTTCGGAGTTCTCATCGAACCAGTCCTTATGTTTCCTGGTCTGGGGCCCCAGGGTCTCTGTAGCTGTGGAGTAAATCAGCTCTCTGAGTGATGCCCAGTCTGCCTCCACGCTCTGGTTTCCCGGAGAGGTGGATTTCAAGCACTTTTCCAGAGCATCTACAAAGGACTGTTTGCAGCTGTCGGTATTCAGTTTGGCAACATTAAGCCGTTTCGGGGCCTTCTTCCCTTGCGGGCGTCGTTTAGGCTGAATGCGGATGTTGAGCTTGGTGATGATGAGGCGGTGGTCTGTCCAGCATTCAGCGCCGCACATGGATTTGGTAACTCGTACATCCTGCCTGTCCCTCTTCCTCACGATGACGTAGTCAATAAGATGCCAGTGCTTCGATCGGGGGTGCATCCATGACGTCCGGTTACGAGTGGGGAGGCGGAAGATCGTGTTGGTGATCAGCAGTTCAAGTTCAGCGCAGGTCTGGAGTAAAAGAAGACCGTTGCTGTTGCATTGACCCACTCCATGGTGTCCAAGGACTCCTTCCCAGGCAACGTTGTCCTTGCCAACTCTTGCGTTGAAGTCACCTAGCAAGATGAGTTTGTCCGCCTTTGGAACGTCGGCAATGACAGTGTGAAGTTCTTCGTAAAACTTTGCCTTTACGTCATCTGGATTAGTCATGGTTGGAGCGTAGGCACTGATGATGGTGAGGTGCTTCTTTCCAGCCAGTGGGAGTTTCATGGTCATGAGCCTGTCGTTCACTCCCTTGGGAAGTCCAGCCAGCTTTCCGACAAGAGTTGTCTTAACTGCAAACCCAACGCCTGCCTCACGTCGCTCCTCGCTGGGTCTGCCACTCCAGTAAAATGTGTAACCAGATCCTCTTTCACAGAGCTCTCCTTCTCCCGCGAGCCTGGTCTCGCTCAGGGCTGCGACGTCGATGCCATATCTAGCGAGTTCTTTACCAATCAGGGCTGTTCTCCTCTGAGGTCTGTCTGCATCGTCTCTGTCCAGGAGTGTGCGCACATTCCATGCGCCCAATATGAGAGGAAATATCCTCGTTTTCTTCTTTTTGTTTCGACCGCTGGTATGGGATGGATGACAAAAGTGACTTGCGCGGTGACTTGGATTTAAGTGAGAAGGAGTTGCGCAGTTCGTCGATCTCACTCTCTCGCCCGAGGCCATCTTATCCAGCGGCAGGACTAAGTCGAGACGGCTGGTGATGGAGACGGGTGCAGTGGATGGCCATGACGTCCTGTGTGTCTTGTCATGCCCTTAGCGTTCCACAACGCTTTGCTGAGATTCGCCTTTTTGACCGTTGACCAACTAGTAGTTCCTCCGCTCTGTCCACCGAATCCAGTCTTCACGTGCATAGATAGACATATCTAGATCACCGAGGGTTTGAGACCCGTCGGCTACCCTCACCAGGTTTAGCCAGCCATTCAAAGCCGTTGCCCGGGGTGTGGCCACTGCGCACGTTGCAGTTTCTATGAGCCACTGGTGATAGCTGTGAGACAACTTCCGGATTAATATTAATAGTATTAACAGCCACAAAATGACAATTCCAAGTAAAATACAACCAGAAGAGCATAGAGGGAATTCAATTTGAAGATCAGTTCCTTCATATCTTTAATTTTCCTCAATTTACATTTGTATGTTGTATATTTCTCCAGCGCTTGATTATTTTTGTCTTTTAATGACAGCAGAGAAATTTAGGTTCCGCCATTTTGAACAACCGGAAGTTTC
>CALYLW010000413.1:0-41881 GCA_944989445.1 Ampullaceana balthica
TTTCCAGATATGAAAAAGTTGATATTGCGAATTTCACAACAAGCTGGAGGGATGGACTGGCCTTCAATGCTCTCATCCACCACTACAGGTTTGTGCGTTACCTTAAGCTGTGGTGATGATTGTGTGATATTGAATCTTTGTTTCTGAGCTATAAGACATGGCAGGTTTAAACCACAGCCATTTATGAATTCATCATGGGAAAGTTGTTTTGTGGAATATTATTTATTCCTAGAAAACAAATTTTATGAGTTATACTATTCAAATTTATTAGTTTCATAAATATTTTGATAAATATTCTTGATTTAGCATTTATAAATTTTCATTAAATGTGTTGAGCTTTCTAAATTTTTAAAAATAAAATATTTTATAATATTTTGTCATTATAAGCATTATAATCTCAGAATGCTGAGAACTCTTCAAATTTTTTCTTGATACATTTACATAAGTGGCCGTCCTAAAATGATGTTACGCGCCTAGGAGGGAGGGGGGTCACGCATTTGTGACAATGTGTTATGAGGGGGAGGGGGGGGGTGTTTAAGAAATGTGACATCACATCAAAAACGCACAACTTTAAATAAAAGTTCCACTTAAATATTTGATTGATTGATTACAATTTTTTAATGATGTTTTCAATGGGTTCACGGATTTTACGATATGAGAGTGCAGGCATATTTATAAAGACAAACAAATTATTTGCAACATCCTAATTTTCAATTAGAAAATACGACTTTTAAGGGGGTGGGATTCAAAGCTTTGTGACGTCATAATTGAGGGGGGTGGGTCTAGGTTTTAGTGAGGAAGTGTGACTGGGGTAAAATCGGCCAAAATCGCGTTATGTCATTTATGGACGCCCCCTAAGAGTCAAATTCAGATAAAATAAATATTGTTTTAAAACCATTTCAGGCCAGACTTGTTCAACTACAAACACCTGCTGGGTAAAGACAACCTGCACAACCTCAATCACGCCTTCACTGTGGCCAGCGAGAAGCTGGGCATTGATGAGCTGCTTGATGCTGAAGGTAACGTCGTGGTGGTCAACAACCAACTTTCTGTCGTGCATGCTTTATCATAGATCATTTGAGGGAATTATAGCAAAAAAAGAAATAATATGGGCGCCTTAATTCTGTAATGTCCAAACTATAGAATCATTTTTTAAATACATTGGGAAATTCATATATAAATAAAATATATGCATTCCCACTACTAAGTATAAATAATTACCAACATAAATGAAAAAAGAAATACTGGTGTTAAATCATGACCTTAAAGCTACATTATAATGATCGTTAAAAAAAATTCATATAAAATGTATATGATCAAGCCCTAATTAGTCAGAAAATAATAAATCTTACTATAATATTTTAATAGTAAATATAATAAAAAATTCATTAAAAATTAGCAAACTTTATACAAAGAGCAGAAATAATTTTAGTCCTTCGCTGATTATTGAATAATTTGCAGATTTTAAAGCTAAAAACACAACAGTGACCGATCCCATGATTATACACTACTTTAGTGGATGTATTGGAGTTAGGCTTTAACTATTTTCATATACAGGAAACATCCACTACATTGTCCTTGTTATAAACTTTAATTACAGTTATCATTTAGGCCAAAGTTCCAGTAATCTAATAAAGCCTCTGGGAAAACATGTCTGGATGAGTTCACTCCCCTTATAATTGGTTTATTTAAAAGAAATTTTTTAAAAATTGGTGCACCTATCTAGAAAGTTATTCACTAGAAAATAAAACATAGATATAAAAAATGATTTGAACAGCAATTAGAAAAATTAGAAATAAATATTTAGATTTAAACGACTTTGAGCTAAAGAAAAATGAATTTTGAGTTCATTACCCATTTATAGTTATTTCAAAAATATCTCATTCCCCGTTTATAGTTATTTCAAAAATATCTAATTATCTATTTATAGGTATTTCAAAAAATCTACAATTTCATCTCAAATGGCATATAAAATATTATTATATGGTTTATAAAAAAATAATACCAAGCTTCTTATTTCAAAGCCATATAATGAAACCAGAAATAATGAAAAGAAATTATAAAACATGTTTTAAGATAATCAAGTTATAAAATAAAATCTAATTAGGATTCAGTTAATAGTAAAGTAAGACAAGAACTAACGCAAAATTAGTATGCTAAGTATTTGTTTAATACAATTGAGCATGAAGGAATGGGGAAAATAGCCTTAATTTGTAATTTATATACCTCAAAATATAGATTAACATTTTTTGTATGATTATGAACTTTTGTTACAATTAATTTTCTTTTGTCAGACATGAATGTTGATGTCCCAGACAAAAAGTCTGTGATGACTTACCTCATGTGCCTTTTTCAAGTTTTGCCCCATTCCATTGTTGCCTCACGGATTAATAACAACAATGGTGTTTCGGATGCTGTTATTTTGCCTTCATCAAAACGGATTACAGCAGAAGTGGATATTGGGCAGGTTAACATCAGGGATAAAGGAATGGATATTTCGGAGGTGAGTACCTCACACTCCTTTATGTGTGTTCAAATTCTTAAAGTTATTTTTTATGTTTATACATTATTTTGTGTATGTCGTTGTGGTCTTTTATATTTCATGTTTTACTTGACCTGCTATGCCCTCTATGTATCGATGCAGCCTTTTCTTTAGTAAATATTATGATATATCCTAAGGTATATTGGACAGAAAGTTAAAAAATTGTTGTCACTATGAGTCATCGAGTTATACTTTTGTCAATGTGAGTCATTAATTTAGCATATATAGTATTTGTCAATAAGATTTGTTCAGCTAACATAGTTTTTTCAATCCAGCTCACCAAGTCAACACAGCCATTGTCAATAGTTGTAGTCCAGTTGACGTAGGGTTATCTAAAGGAATCATAAAATTATGATATTACTTTAGTCAACAATATTAGTCAACAAGTTAATACAGTCGTCAATATGAGTTGTCAAGTTAACATACTTTTGACAATATGAGTTGTCAAGTTAACATACTTTTGACAATATGAGTTGTCTAGTTAACATACTTTTTATAATATGAGTTGTCAAGTTAACATACTTTTGACAATATGAGTTGTCAAGTTAACATACTTTTGACAATATGAGTTGTCAAGTTAACATACTTTTGACAATATGAGTTGTCTAGTTAACATACTTTTTACAATATGAGTTGTCAAGTTAACATACTTTTGACAATATGAGTTGTCAAGTTAACATACTTTTGACAATATGAGTTGTCTAGTTAACATACTTTTGACAATATGAGTTGTCTACTTAACAACTTAACATACTTTTGACAATATGAAACAATAAATACTTAATTAGTGGGAGTTGTGACGTTCATGTGTAATATTAACTCCAATTCTACAGTACGGGTCTTATTTGACCTGAGTATGTGTTTTTAACTGTGTAAAGATGCACGATACATTTGTGGTACATGGTGAACCCACTAGGTTCTAACTACATGTATCCTTGTACACATTTTACCCTGGTTATGATACACTTCCAGTTGAACGATCAGGTATAAATTATAGTGTAGATGTTTCATTGATTCAAAGCTCATACCCTGACTCCTGGTTCTATTATGTAGTTATCTCAATTTCGATTCTGATACAACTAAATAAAATGAGAGGATTTTGTTTTCTTTTTTTGTTCTCCTTGAGTGCTTTGTTGTTGTTTTTTTTATAGCGTAGTTGGACTCACTTATTTATTTCGACATTTCACTGGAAAAATGCTGAATAGTAAACACATATTTCACTAGGTCTGTATTCTAAATAAGTATATACAAAATATAAACTCAATCACAAATCATGTCCAAACCTACCCAATTACCCCGACTATTTAAAACCCAAATACGTGAGACCAAAATACCATTAGACTTCGCTGACTAAACTTTGATCTGATTCTCGCTCTGTTTGTTGTGTGGTTATTTCCGTCCACCTGTCTGCTTACTATTTATTCAGGTTCTCCTCCACGTCACACGTGGCGCCAAATTGGACAACGACGCGGCGCCTCCCCACATATCCTCCTTGTTTTAATAGAAGAAAGAAAAAAACCCAACAACCTGCATTAATTTTAATTTTTTTTAATTTGCTGTTCCTGAACAACCCATTGTAAGCATTTGAGTGCTGGACCTAAAGCAGAGGCGTAACTGTAGGGATTGGCCCCCTCAACTCTGAACCCATGTATGTAAATTAAGTTTAATTCATAAAATGACACCGGCTTTTGGGGGACATCTGACACTCACATCCCTTTAGCTGCGCCTATGAGTTAATGATGCTTATTACAGTGGCGTTGCGAAGAGAGCCATGTACAGGGGCGGAAAAAAGGCTACAACGTCACATTATAGTATAGCAAGGGGGGGAAATGGATTAGTTATTAATTAAACTGTCGGGGGGGGGGTGGGGTGCAATTTTATAGTTTGTCCCCGGGCGCAAAATATCCCTTGCTGGATTTTGATCTGAATGAAGACACGAACATCACAATATACGAGTATACATTTGTTATATACGAGTATACATTTGTTATATACAAGTATACATTTGCTATATACGAGTATACATTTGCTTTATACAAGTATACATTTGCTATATAAGAGTATACATTTGTTATATACAAGTATACATTTGTTATATAAGAGTATACATTTGTTATATACAAGTATACATTTGTTATATAAGAGTATACATTTGTTATATACGAGTATACATTTGCTTTATACAAGTATACATTTGTTATATAAGAGTATACATTTGTTATATACAAGTATACATTTGTTATATAAGAGTATACATTTGTTATATACAAGTATACATTTGTTATATAAGAGTATACATTTGTTATATACGAGTATACATTTGCTTTATACAAGTATACATTTGTTATATAAGAGTATACATTTGTTATATACAAGTATACATTTGTTATATAAGAGTATACATTTGTTATATACGAGTATACATTTGTTATATACAAGTATACATTTGTTATATACGAGTATACATTTGTTATATACAAGTATACATTTGTTATATACAAGTATACATTTGTTATATACAAGTATACATTTGTTATATACAAGTATACATTTGTTATATACGAGTATACATTTGTTATATACGAGTATACATTTGTTATATACAAGTATACATTTGTTATATACAAGTATACATTTGTTATATACAAGTATACATTTGTTATATACAAGTATACATTTGTTATATACAAGTATACATTTGTTATATACGAGTATACATTTGTTATATACGAGTATACATTTGTTATATACGAGTATACATTTGTTATATACGAGTATACATTTGTTATATACGAGTATACATTTGTTATATACGAGTATACATTTGTTATATACGAGTATACATTTGTTATATACGAGTATACATTTGTTATATACGAGTATACATTTGTTATATACGAGTATACATTTGTTATATACGAGTATACATTTGTTATATACGAGTATACATTTGTTATATACGAGTATACATTTGTTATATACGAGTATACATTTGTTATATACGAGTATACATTTGTTATATACGAGTATACATTTGTTATATACGAGTATACATTTGTTATATACGAGTATACATTTGTTATATACGAGTATACATTTGTTATATACGAGTATACATTTGTTATATACGAGTATACATTTGTTATATACGAGTATACATTTGTTATATACGAGTATACATTTGTTATATACGAGTATACATTTGTTATATACGAGTATACATTTGTTATATACGAGTATACATTTGTTATATACGAGTATACATTTGTTATATACGAGTATACATTTGTTATATACGAGTATACATTTGTTATATACGAGTATACATTTGTTATATACGAGTATACATTTGTTATATACGAGTATACATTTGTTATATACGAGTATACATTTGTTATATACGAGTATACATTTGTTATATACGAGTATACATTTGTTATATACGAGTATACATTTGTTATATACGAGTATACATTTGTTATATACGAGTATACATTTGTTATATACGAGTATACATTTGTTATATACGAGTATACATTTGTTATATACGAGTATACATTTGTTATATACGAGTATACATTTGTTATATACGAGTATACATTTGTTATATACGAGTATACATTTGTTATATACGAGTATACATTTGTTATATACGAGTATACATTTGTTATATACGAGTATACATTTGTTATATACGAGTATACATTTGTTATATACGAGTATACATTTGTTATATACGAGTATACATTTGTTATATACGAGTATACATTTGTTATATACGAGTATACATTTGTTATATACGAGTATACATTTGTTATATACGAGTATACATTTGTTATATACGAGTATACATTTGTTATATACGAGTATACATTTGTTATATACGAGTATACATTTGTTATATACGAGTATACATTTGTTATATACGAGTATACATTTGTTATATACGAGTATACATTTGTTATATACGAGTATACATTTGTTATATACGAGTATACATTTGTTATATACGAGTATACATTTGTTATATACGAGTATACATTTGTTATATACGAGTATACATTTGTTATATACGAGTATACATTTGTTATATACGAGTATACATTTGTTATATACGAGTATACATTTGTTATATACGAGTATACATTTGTTATATACAGTATACATTTGTTATATACGAGTATACATTTGTTATATACGAGTATACATTTGTTATATACGAGTATACATTTGTTATATACGAGTATACATTTGTTATATACGAGTATACATTTGTTATATACGAGTATACATTTGTTATATACGAGTATACATTTGTTATATACGAGTATACATTTGTTATATACGAGTATACATTTGTTATATACGAGTATACATTTGTTATATACGAGTATACATTTGTTATATACGAGTATACATTTGTTATATACGAGTATACATTTGTTATATACGAGTATACATTTGTTATATACGAGTATACATTTGTTATATACGAGTATACATTTGTTATATACGAGTATACATTTGTTATATACGAGTATACATTTGTTATATACGAGTATACATTTGTTATATACGAGTATACATTTGTTATATACGAGTATACATTTGTTATATACGAGTATACATTTGTTATATACGAGTATACATTTGTTATATACGAGTATACATTTGTTATATACGAGTATACATTTGTTATATACGAGTATACATTTGTATATACGAGTATACATTTGTTATATACGAGTATACATTTGTTATATACGAGTATACATTTGCTATATACCAGTATGCATTTGCTAAGACATATCGAACTGTACTATATACGAGTATACATATTTGCTCTGATAAGTCGAACAGTCTCCCCAGGATTTCGAGCCAACAAAGTACAGTATCTTGATATGTTCAGAGGTTCACGAACAATTCTCTCGTCACGGCGCCTTTGGTGGTGCACCCTTGTGTCAAATTCAAACAACTCGCGGCGCCCCTTTGATTGTATGTAGAGGCCGTGGTGCCCTTGTTAGATGTCGATGCGTCCAGCAAGGGAAATTATTCCGAGGTCTCACGGTGTTACACCGTATTGTCAGCTGTCTGTCACTGGTTTGTTATCGTCAGATGTAAACGTAACAACATACTCGTTAGTTAGACCAGCGCGCTCGGCTCAGGGTTGCCAGATTGTAATTTGGGTAAAAGGCCAATCTGGCAACCCTGGCTCGGCTATTCCCTGAGCACATTTAAATTTCTTTGAGCCAACGACATTCAAGACGACGTGAACGGTTTGTACCCGCGCCAACACTAAGTGAGCACCGACCTTTGCCTGTCATCTTCAGATATTGAATTAAGCCGGTTACATAACAGATTACCATGAGAGCTATCGACCAGCCGGTGTTAGTGTGTGTGTGCGCGTGTATGTGAAGAGCATGATCTCCCTTGAAAGGCTTGTATAATAGGGGGTTCCCCATATTTTTTTCCTTCCCACCACTTTTGGTATCTGGGACAAGGGAAATCCTCACAGCCCCAGTTTCACGGGCCTCCACCGCCCCACCCTTCATTTCCCCTCCCTTTCGAAGTTCCCCTTCGCTGCCAAACAAAAGAGGGTAAATTGTGTGTAAGGGATAGTAATGAAATGTTCAGAAAGTCTCGGAAAATAACGCTATCTTCTGAAGCATCATTTTATGCACCGGACTTTCTGTAATAAACGTTCGATTTAAAAAAAAATAATTATAAGTAAACTAAATAAGAACAATCGAAACATTTAATTTAGATTATATCACTATTGTTATCACTAAATATTACAAATATGAGCTGATCTAAGATTGATAATCAGCAAATTTTTTAAATAATTTAAAGAATTTTTATTTTCTTTAGGGGCCGTCCATAAAGTACGTCACGCTATTTTTGACAATTTTTACCCCCCTCTCCCCTGTCACAAACTGTCACAAATCTCGGACCCTCGTCCCCCCCCCCAAATACGTAACACTTTCGACATTTTTTTTTATTAACAAAATTATTAAAATTTAATATAAAACACCGTGACTTCAACATGGCCGGACCTCACAACTCCCCCTGTCACAAACTGTCACACTTTCTTACACCCCCTCCCCCCTCTGGAGCGTGACGTACTTTATGGACGGCCCCTTAGTGAATAGCCTGTCAATGCGTTTATGTTGGACGAAAGATGGGGATGTTGATCGCATGAATTCCTTCGATCACTAATTCAAATACATCTTATCATGTTGGTCACTTTGAGGTTCAACTGTGACAATGTCAAAAATATTTTTTAAATTTTTTATTGTTATTATTTTTTATTAAATATTAAAACAAATCAAAATCCAGTCACTGGTGTTGTCCTTTTTCTGAACATATGTGATTAAAAAAGAGATTCATATTGAGCGTCATGCACATTTTCATTTACGTTATCGTATCATTGAAAATAACATGCACGATTGGTGGGAGGGGGGCATTCTTACGCCCCTTCCTTTCACTTATTCTTACTTCCAGGGATAACCTTATGTGTGTAGGTCCCTTAACATCCTTCTCTCTCACTCTACATCCTCATCTTTCACTCTACAATCCCTTACTCTCTCATCCTACACCATTCTCTCTCACCCTACACCCTTCTCTCTCACCCTACACCCTTCTCTCTCACCCTACACCCTTCTCTCTCACCCTACACCCTTCTCTCTCACCCTACACCCTTCTCTCTCACCCTACACCCTTCTCTCTCACCCTACATCCTTCTCTCTCACCCTACACCCTTCTCTCTCACCCTACACCCTTCTCTCTCACCCTACACCCTTCTCTCTCACCCTACATCCTTCTCTCTCACCCTACACCCTTCTCTCTCACCCTACACCCTTCTCTCTCACCCTACACCCTTCTCTCTCACCCTACACCCTTCTCTCTCACCCTACATCCCTTCTCTCTCACCCTACACCCTTCTCTCTCACCCTACACCCTTCTCTCTCACCCTACACCCTTCTCTCTCACCCTACACCCTTCTCTCTCACCCTACACCCTTCTCTCTCACCCTACACCCTTCTCTCTCACCCTACACCCTTCTCTCTCACCCTACACCCTTCTCTCTCACCCTACACCCTTCTCTCTCACCCTACATCCTTCTCTCTCACCCTACACCCTTCTCTCTCACCCTACACCCTTCTCTCTCACCCTACACCCTTCTCTCTCACCCTACACCCTTCTCTCTCACCCCTACATCTCTCTCTCTCTCTCTCTCTCTCTCTCTCTCACTATCACTCTCCGTGTAGAGAGTGGTGGAGTACGACATTGGCCAGTGTCGTCACTGGCAGTTTTTTTTTACTGCGGATTTCGGCTGGATAACACAGCTTTAATTAGAGCCATGGCTATCGTCTATCGTCTGTTCAATGTTGTCTTCCCCAAAGTTTTTTTTATCCCGAGGGTCCGCGTGGCTTTGACGGGATGTCAAGCTGCTCTGCTGTGGACGGGTGGGCAGGGCTAGGGGTGGGGTGGGGATCTGTACCAGAACAAAGAAGCTAGTTGGAGGCAGCCCATTAACAAGTCTCTAATTATTATCCCCCAAACCCCCCCCCCTTTTTTTTGGGGGGGGGGTTGCTTTTGATTTTTTAATAGTTCCAACAATAAACTGTACAATCTTAACGCGTTAGACAATTTCTATTTTGCATAGAAATCTCACGCATTGTTAAAATACATCAAGGATTAAGAAATAAGTCAATCAATGATCTATCAACCCGATTGGTTGACTCTCAGCTGCTCTGTCCTGGCACAGTCACTAGTTTCATGCCGTGGGGTGATTGGGGGCGGGGGGGGGGCATTGTTCTGTTAAGTTAAATCCTAAGAGAGTTAACCGAAGACGTACCTTGGTGGTTGGTTGGAGGCCAGGCGTACTGTGGTGATTGCTTGGAGGCCAGGCGTACCGTGGTGGTTGCTTGGAGGCCAGACATACCGTGGTGGTTGAACACACATAATTTTCATTCAGGCTTACTTAATTAGCTGGATGGTTATTTTTGTGCCCTGAAATTGAATTTTTAAAAGTTTTTCCTACATAGTTTGTTATAGTAAAATTATGTATTCTATTGTGAATTGCATTATCTCTTAGTATAAATACCGTCTTGTAGAATCGTCTAAAATTCATGCAACATTTGCGCATGAAGGAGATTTCAAGTGTAGACTAAAATAAACGTACATAATTTGCAATCTCTGTCACGTCGTCTGTCACGTCTGTCTGTCACGTCTGTCTGTCACGTCTGTCTGTCATGTCTGTCCGTGAGGCTACTAATTTTAGAAAGCAGCGCACCAAATTACTGCAACAAAAAATAACTTTTTTGGAACGGCCGCATAAAATTGTTCAATAGGGAAATAAATGAATAAAATTAAAATAATTAAAGTAAATGAAAGTTCTGTATGACGTTATTATTAAATCTGATGTGTATTTTTTTGGTTGAAAACTTCCGTCATTTTTTAGGCTAAAGCAAAGAGAACGGTGCGCTCAGCTATTTACAGCGCGTACTGCCGGGAATGAAATGTTGTATTTTTACACTTGAAAGGGGAATAAGTGCAATTATTTTTTATCCATAAACGTAATTAAGGTTTTAGTTTAATTTTTAGGGTCTGGGTAAGGTTTAGTTGTCTATTTTTTATATTTAAAATAGGAGAAAAGAAAAAAACCCAAATATAGCAGCCAATATTACCATTTATCGAGCGAACCGTTCTCTTTGCTTTTACCATTTTTGACGGGTGATACAATAGTTTATATATAGATTATGTAAGTAAGCTTTGAGTCAAGATCAAGTATTACAATTTACGAGTCGTGCATGATTCCAACATAGGTCTATATATTCAACAGAGAACGTTAGTTACCAACTGTAATCAATGAGCATCTTCGGGAGCACATAGTTTAAATCGACTAATCTATTCTGCAGGTAGTGTTTTTTTTGTTTGTTTTTTAAATCTGCATTAATCTACCAATCAAATAAATTGTAAACTAGACAAGAGCTTAATTCTCTTTTTATTACTACGTTTTTATTAGCTCGCTTTCGTTGGTGAGGCATTGTCCAAGATTTTTTCAAATCTGCCAACGTAAAATTGAAACACTTCTGATGGTCCTAGAGATCTGAAAATTTTACCACAGATAGATCTTGGATGACAATGCATTGTATCAAAATTTCAGATTGATCAAATGTACTGTTATTAAATTATTGAACTTTTAAGTTTATCTATAGTCTATATAAAAGCATCTGTACCGTCGGCTTTTGTTGACATCTGTGAGTTCGCCCCGTGACCACATCACAATGTTTTTAAAACGTTGGGCGGGCTCTTGTGAGGTGTTTGGTAAAATAAATAGAGGTAAAAAAATATTTTTAAAAACCAGGTTGCTAGAAGTGGACTAAAAATAATAAAATAAATAGAAGTAAAAAAAAGATTTTTAAAAACCACGTTTTTATAAGCGGACTAAAAAGAAGAAAATAATTTAAAACTTATTAGTTCAAGTACTTCGATTTAATATGACTAAAAACGTGGGGTGGGTGTTTGGTATAAAAATTAAAGATTTCTAATGTAGAAGGCAAAAGAGAGATCTATAAGTGAGAGAATGAGTGAACCGCATATGTTAAACCTCATAAGCGCCCGCCCCACGTTTTTAGTCATATTAAATCGAAGTACTTGAACTAATAAGTTTTAAATTATTTTCTTCTTTTTAGTCCGCTTATAAAAACGTGGTTTTTAAAAATCTTTTTTTTACTTCTATTTATTTCATGGACATCACAAAACGCCAATCCGCTGCCGCGCTGGCAGGATCGTTTATTTGAATTTGTACGGTAACGACGGTTCCCCCCAGGGTTGCCATATTGGCCTTTTTAAGGCCAAATTCTCAAAATTTGGCCTTTTTTAAGAGGGTTTGGCCTCAAAAATATTTTTTGGCTTTTTGGCCTTTTTTTGGCCTTTTTCTTAAAAAATATATAAAAATATATAAAATATATATAAAAATAATCTTTATCACAAAAAAAAATAAAATAAAAATAAAATAAAAATTCACCAATAAGTCAATAACCTTATTAATTTTTTTTCGATAGCTTACGTGTATGTTAGATATTAAAAAGTTTTGTTAAAAGTTTAAGGAAGAGGCTATTAAGACAAAGCCAGATACAGAATTCAGCGCACACTTTTAGACGCTATTGTTAGAGTAAGGGTGAGCTTTTGTTTACAAATAAATGCAGTAAGAACTTTGTCATGTCACCAACAATGCTTGATGACTTGACATCTGATAAAGTTTATAATAATACTGCAAATAGTAGTCTAGAGGAAAAGGATGACCTGAAGCTTTTCTTTCAAATTTGCATGTTAGTATCATAGTCTTTTTATTTTGTGAATACAACCATACATACGAACATTGACATTTACACATTTATTATCCTTTTTCTCCTCGTTTTATCTTCATTTTAAATAGTTAACTAATTTTTAGCCGTTTTGAGCCGTCCATAAGTGGCGTCACGCGATTTTGGCAGATTTTTCAATGTATTTTCACCCCCTCCCACTTCGTCACACGTAATCAAGAGCTAGACCGTGTAAAATATGACGTCACTGTTCTTAAAAGCACCCTCCCCCTCGTCATACATGGCCACAAATATATGACCCCCTCCCACCCCCTAGGTGCGTGACGTCATTTTTGTTGACATTTTTCAGATAACATAAGTTTGGCCTTTTTTGGCAGTCAGTTTGGCCTTTTACCTAAATTATAATCTGGCAACCCTGGTTCCCCCCACTAAGTATCAACATTGCAGCCTCCTGCAAAAGAGGCCAGGACTAGATGTGCTGTAATAGACACGGGGTTTTCACTGTGGCTCTCACTGTTTCTTATCCGTGTAGTCTCACGGCGTGTTATCAAAGAACTTTTGTTGTTTCTTAGTTTACCCCGTGGAGAGAAATTCAAGCCAACCGCCCAACAAAAGGATGAATTAAGGTCAGGATTTTGTCTTTTCCTCTCTTTCACGGACTGTGTTGTTAAATTTGGGGGAAATGTTCTATTTCCGTGCCAGTGAATGAGCGATGAATTTTTCCTAGCGCCGATTCCTCTTTTGAACCAGGTTCATTGGAATTGGTCGTACGTGCTATCTACAGGATTTTTAAAAAAAAAGGATAAATTTCACTTGTGATCTATTTTCTCGACACTTTAAAGTGAACGTTTATTGTTTATTCATTAATTGGATTATACGAGTCACTCAAAGTTGTACACGGCTGTTATTGAATTGTGTTGTGCCGAAAGCAGTGGAAACAATGTGGCTCTATGCAGAACATATTTAATTGAAATTTCGTTCACTGTTAATACTGTTATGTGAAAAAAAAGTTCAGCTAAGATTTTGGCTGAACTTTGTATTTAAACTCTTAAAAATTCTTATTTATGTTTTTAAAAAAAAAGAACATTAATATCACATTAATACCACATTACTATCACATTAATATCACATTAATACCACATTACTACCACATTAATATCACATTAATATCACATTAATACCACATTAATATCACATTAATCATAAGTTTAAAGATGGTTGTAGCCGCAAGGTCATTAAAGTCATTTTGTTATTTGTGTAGTATAGATAAAGTAGAATACTCTTCGACAATGTTCCAATTAAAATGGTACGCAATTGCGGTTTCCGACAAAATGAATTGGGAAAACAAATAAAGTAATATGATCTTAAAAGTAGTGTAAGTAAGTAATAAAAGAATTGTAACGTCCTTATTGAACTAAATCACCCCATCAGTACATCCATAATCAATGCATGCAGCATGCACCTCTATACAGTGCCCATTATTTATTTTATTCCAACAATTATCTGTCGTAGTTGATGAATAAACGCTTAAGTATTGAAATATATTTTCTCTTACACTCGTAATGAGTGGGTGTAAGTGTAATAAAAATCTGTTACCGTTTTCGCTGCCATTATTATTATAAACTGTAGCTTCTATGTACTCAAGAACTGTCACACAGTGGTGTCCTTTCCTTACCGCAAAGCTTGTCCTTTTATTTTTTTAATCAAATTGTTTTTTCTCCTGACAAATGGACCGTGGTCTTAGGGGCTTTGCTTCTATATTAAATTCCTTGTGATTTTTAAAGTTTGGGAACCTGCTTACTTGGAGCTTTGTTGCCTAGTAATTCAGCGTTATTAAGTATAAAATGTTAAATTTTGTTTCGGAAAAACTTCTCACTCACCAAATTTACAGATGATTATTGTTTATAAATTAAACTTTTCAGTCGACCACATTTTGGCCATGGAAATCTTCACTTGTGAAATTCTGTAGTGTTACGTGAATAATGGTCTATACCAGTGGTTCCCAACCTTTTTTGGGTAGCGACCAATATTCCCCTCTAAGACTCGTTGATCCGTGCGCAAACTAAAAAACAATTGCGTGCAAAATTGCACAGCAACCATTTTTGGTGCAGTATTTTACAAAATTTACTGCGCGGCAATTCTAAACTGCTGCGCCGCGTCGGGAAGATAACTGCGCGGCCGCGCACCCGCGCAGCTTAAAGGGAACATTGGTAGCTACCCCTTTTCATAAAAGCCATGTGACCCGCGACCCCCATGAAATTTAAATAAGTCATTTTCGATAACGTTTTTACAAGAGCAAATTTGCATTAAAGTGAATAGTTTAGTCGACAGTTGGCGACCCCCAGAAAACCAGTTGCGACCCACAGATTGGGAACCGCTGGTCTATACATTTTATTCTATCGAGTAAGAAGACACTGATGCGTCGTGGAGCATCTAAGTATTTTTTGTAATTGAACCCTCTGTGTTCCTGTAAAAGTTCCATCACGTGGTGTTCTTTAATTTAACCCAGGATTGAAGTATTGACAATCATCATAGCTGTTTATGATCTTTATATATATACAGGTAGTCGCAAAGGCTTAAACACGACTGCACTCTTGATAAAAACACAACACATAAACACAGACATTTTCTTTGAGAGGACTTTTCTGTATCAACTGCAGGGAAATAAATTTAATTGCTTGATATGGGGGATTGAGTAGAAAATAATCAAAACATAATATTTTAGTTATCTGATTTTCAACTAGTCTTTGTCACGGACAGACAAATAACCGGGTGGGTTGTGTAACTTAACCCCCGTGCTTGAAAAAAACGCCGCTGTTTATCTAGAAGAGTCTGTTTATCGAACTGCAACACTCGGGCCGGGAGAGCATCGCGTTTAAAAATATGCCCACCTCCCTTGTACCTGCACAGCATGTTTCCGCTGAGCGATGTCTCGTTTTTCTTTGGAAGGCGGATATTTAATAACATTTCACGAATGGATAACTTCTTTCTGCAAACTTTCCCCGAAATTCATCATAAAAATTATCAGTGAATTTATGTTGTGTTGTACTTTCACTTTCTGGTTTACACTTGTATGCGCGTGTGACTAGACCAGTCGGTTCGAGAGTAAGTAAGATTCATTCATTAAACTGGGATTGGAGTAAATGTCAGAGACGAGTAACTACGGGTTGTCTGGTATGCGATGACGTCAGCAGACGAGGCAGAGCCGAGGGCAAAAACTGCAAGGTGAGTGAGACGTGTGTGTGTATATGGTGCACCAGTATCTGTGTCTACGAGGTTCATGTGTACAAGGTGCATGTGCACAAGGTGGATACGTAAAATGTATGCTGTATGTGTTCCTAGTATAAACGTGTAACGTGTATGTGTTGGCTCGGGGAGCTTTGTATGATTTATAAAATATAACCGCATACTCTATCCAGCACGTCCCAGCACAACATGCATTATCATTATCCACAATTCATCATGCACACAGGCTCGAACTCCTTGTTTATCCATTATTATTGCGTATCCAAAAATCCTGCTATGTTGTTTAGCGTATCCCTTTCATGTTGCATTAAAATTTCAATACCACCAAACACATGGAGCACTACACCAAGGTCGTACATTTACAGGATCAAACCTTACCCTACAACATTACATTTACAAGGTAAAACCTCTCCCCACATCATTACATTTACAAGGTGAAACCTTTCCCCACATCATTACATTTACAAGGTTAAACTTTTCCCCACATCATTACATTTACAAGGTAAAACCTTACCCCACATCATTACATTTACAAGTAAAACCTTACTTACCCCACAACATTACATTTACAAGTAAAACCTTACTTACCCCACAACATTACATTTACAAGTAAAACCTTACTTACCCCACAACATTACATTTACAAGGTATAACCTTTCCCCACATCATTACATTTACAAGGTTAAACCTTACCCCAACATTCCATTTACCCGCACCTAACATTATCCCACGACCATTCCGTCACCACCACCAATCATGACCAAACCTCGTGTTATATAAATAACTCATTCAACGTTCAACTCACTCACCAACTCAATCACGCCCCATTGGTCGATGGTCCAGTATGTATCCATAACTGACCCCGGACACCTTGGTGCAGGAGGCCCTTTCACACCACCGGACCACCGGATGTTTTTATTTTCTCTTTTGTGCCAGCTTCTTCATTTCCTGTCTTGCCACTGGCTCCAATTTATCCCTTCCATTTTTTATATGGCCATGATTAAATCTCTGCAATTTAGTTTTTCCCCCTTTATTTTCGAATCTCAACCTCCGCTCTAGATTCATTTCATCGTTCTAGATTCTTGGTGTCCTCTTAATATAACAAACAATGTATTTAAATTGAAATTACATTAATGTCGCCTTATAAATAATGGTTAAACGGTGTGAATCGAGGATGAAACGTTCCGAGCTTGGTCATCTAGTGGTGTGCGGTGTGTTTTTAAAAAATATGTTACTATTTTTTTAGTTTTAAAAATATACTGCTTCTTACATCCTGTATTTAATAAAAGACTTTGTCCCGTCTATTCATATCCCATGTGGTCTATGCATGAACAATGTAGTCTTTTCGTACGCCATGTTGTCTGTTCATACACCGTGTTGTCTATGCATACACCATGTAGTCTATTCGTACGCCATGTGGTCAGTATATTCACACACCTATACACTATCTATTTGCATACCGGAACTACCATCATGACAACATGATCTCACTGCATCTCGTCTATTCCCACACATTAACTTATTTGTTCACACACATTCCATTCACACACACACACACGCCTACTATTCACACACACCGTCTATTCACAAATAAACAAAATATTTTCACTAATAACATTTTCACGTACATCGTCACTTCACATACGTCATTAAGTCACACACATCTGTACATCTATGCAAACATACATCTATTCACACGCATCGTCTATTTACACACAACATCTATTCACACACACACACATCAAATCATCACTGTTCCCCACAAGCACACATTCGATTCACACAAAATTCCCCTTCTCCAATGTCACTGCGCTATTTTCACAACTGTCTCTCAAGACGACCGTCCTCACGGGGCCCCCCAGGCCACATTCGGTACTGGTTATCTCTCAGCTCTGGGTCCAGACCCCCGCGTGGATTTCTATAATTGCCTCGTTAATCTCTCAGTTGGGGCGTCACTGGATGCTGTCCTTGTATCACGAGACATCGGCTCACACAAAATTGCACCCTGGTAGTTGTTTTAGAATCTTCCTTGGCCTTGGCCGTCTAAAGCAGTGGTTCCCAAACTTTTTTGACCCACGGACCCCTTTTATACTCAAAATTTCCCCACGGACCCCCAAGTAAAAAAAACCTTTATAAATGCATAGTACAAAAATTACAAAAGCAACATTATGATGAAAAATACGGTATTTATTAAAAATTTTACTTTTGTTTAAGATATAATTGAGAGAAAAAAACTTGGATTAACGTGATGAGATTTTATGAGTGTATTTATGTATGCCTGACTCAATGTTTATGTGTAGGAACCGCAAATCCTCACGAGCACCAATTTCTAGTCATTTATTTTTTATTTTCGTTGTTTTTTATGATGAGGTCAAAACGCCACTGAATCTTTGTTCTACCAAATAGAAAGACAGGAAAACAGTCCAAAAAATTCTGTTCAATAACCTTTAATACATGATATAAAATTGGGATCTGACTTTGTAACCAGAATTTATGGTATCCTAGTTCAAACAGTGGTATAAGTTCCTCATTTGTGGATATTTCAATAAGCTGCTCCTGTATTAGTATGGATTCATCTGTGTTTGGGATCTGAGTTTGTACATGCGCTAAAGAGCTCAACTTATCTTATCTGTTTACAGACGCTCCTTCTATACAAAAGATTGTTGCGTCCTACGCTTATCCATGGTTTGTGTTTAGTCCTGCATTTTTATTAGATATTTAAATGTTGATAAAGTGTTGGTTTTCCTGGATTCTTCAGGCAACCCATTCCACGCCCGAATTCCGGACGGGAAGAAGAACAACTTGTATGTGTTAAAAACAAAATGTGTTGTAAAAATACAAGTTAAAAACTTGTATTTTTCTACTTACTGCCAGTCGGAAATGTCCTATAGTGGCAAATGCCTACAAAATGTCTGCACGAAGAGCCGTTAAGTTTTTACAGGAGGCAAGCAAACCTTTAACTTTGTGGCAATTTCAAAAGATTGAAAACTGAAAACATTCTCCTGTTCCTAAGTTTTGTTTGCAAAGAAAAAGATTTGCAACAAAGTCAGATATAACGCTTTTAGTTTTGATTAAATTTAATAGGTTACCTTGTAGTAGTTGTAGTTTCAAATTAGTTTTGTTAAAGTTGGGTAAATAATTCATTCATAAAGGATATGTCATTTTTTGAGTTAATTGTGATGCTAATTGTCTTTATTTTCCAGGAATTTGGACAATGAATCAAAGAGAGTATAAAATCGATTTAAATATGTACGTGATGATAACCAGCGTAATTCTGTGTGAATAAATAATCCACTATAGTCTTCTTCTTCATTTTCCAAACCGTGGTGAGCAAATGATCTCTAATTGAAGGCATTCCTTTTGATTTTATTAACTGCTCTAATGACATAATGTAGTGATCCATGCAAACTTTCACTAAGATTTTTTGGAATATGTTATGTTGATGAATGAATCAATTTACTGAAAATACATTTGGTACAGAATGTTTTAAATATGCCATAAATTCAAGTGTATTGCTTTAACTTCAAACATTTTTTTTAAATTCAGTAAATAACGTTTCACGTTTCGTTTCTGTTTCCAAACATTTAGGCATACATCAAATATTCATTAACACAATATTGTCGGCATTGTTTCTTCGGCTCACTCAGTTCTGGATTTACCTATTTGGTAAACAAGCTATAACTTAGGGCCCCTGCCTTCTTGGGGGCCCCCGGAAGTTTGTTTTCATATTTGTCACTAGACTTCAAAAGGACATTAAATAGCTTAGGGCCCCATCAAGTCTAAATCCCGCCTTGGGCTCACTCATTGTTTTATCTGTTGTAACAGACCACTGTTAAGAATTATTAACGTTTTCAATGGAATGCTACAGTAAAGCCCTATTAAAAACATTTGATGATAGGGTACAATTTAGATAAATATAACTTCCCGACACATCGAAAAATACCCAAACCTTGCAACCCTCGTAGATTCAAGTTAAAAACGTGTATTTTTCTACCTATAGTTATAGGAATTCGGCATTTCATCTGCATCAAGCTTGACCTTTCAACAAACCAAGTATGTTGACTGGTTATAAATGTGGGAATTACAGTAGTTCTAAAACTTTTTTTTACGTAAAGCAACATTGTATCCATGAAGGATAGCACCAAAGATGGTATTTAATTAGTAGAAAAGGCATGCACATACTATTTTATTTATTATGATTTATTTTAATTTCAATAATAATACAAATTTATCAGTTTTATTATTTGATTTTTAAACCTTGCGCGGACCCCCTGACGTTGTTCAGGGACCCCCAAATCAATTTTTATTTTCCACGGACCCCCTGAAAGGTCCCACGGACCCCTGGGGGTCCGTACGGACCACTTTGGGAACCACTGGTCTAAAGTCTAAATGTTTAACAACTATGGCTAAGATCCCTTTTATCATCGTTAATCACTTGATAAAAGGTTAACTGAATAATGGACATGTTCACACATCTGTTATGATTCTCTTTTTTCCTTTTTTCGTACCACCTACTACACCCACACGCCCCCCTCTAATACATTGGCGAGATAGGAAAAATGTATTTCCATGTTATCCCATTGCAATGGTTTGTCATGATAAAGAATATAATTTTTTTTTCTTCAGAAAGTACTTTTCTTTATTTTTTAATTGTGAAGTCAAGTAGTGGTTTGCTATTTTAAAGTGGCGTCAGCAATGCTGTAGGGGCAGGTCTGTTACTGGCGGCACTTTTCAACGCCAGAAAGACATGCGGCATTTCCGACCAACTGGAAAAAAATGGTGTGGCTGATGCCTCCCCTCGCCACTTGCACCTCTAACCCTATGTACGCATTTGAGAGATGATCATAGAACAGCAAGGCAGTGGTAGTCAAATCGCTGCTCGCGAGCCGCATGCGGCTCTTTGGCGACATGAGTGGAACTCGGTCTGTCGGTTTTGACTGCAGGGTTATAGTTCACATCAGTATTTTCTAATTCATGTCAATAAAATTATTAATCATATAACTGGTCGTATTTAATGTTTTGTAGCTACGTTTAAATTTAAATTTAATCGTTAAATTTTGAAAAAATAACGATTAATTAATCGTTAATTTCGATTAAAGCCAAAAATTTAAATTTAAGCTGTCATAAATAACATTTATTAAAATACTTGTCGAAAATCTAAAAAAACACTGGAATGTCTTCTTTATATGACATATTTTAACTTTTAACCAACAACGCAAACAGACTAGTGTATTGACATTATTTGGTTCAAGTGATGAGCGGGTCTTATTGACAATATAACCAGCCGAGCTGAACAATCGTGCACATAGCTTTAGATTGTCTCAGCTGAAGTTTCCGATACTGTAGTGGATGTTTGGTATGCAGGTAATATGTAAGCGAAGTGTTAGAACTTAGAACCATGGTAGCAATGTTCCCTTTAAGCGGCGCGGCTGCGCAGATATTTGACCGACGCCATTGAGGAGATTAGAATCACCGCGCAGCAAATTTGGTAAAATATTGCACAAAAATGGACGTTCTTCAACTTTGCACACGAGATTTTTTAAAACTTTGCACACGGACCAACGAAGCTTAGACGTAGAGGGAACATTGCATGGTAGTCAAACGATTTCTCTCAATGGACACAATAACCTTTATCCACATTTTGAACATTCACGTCAGTCAATAGTTTAAAACCAAAATGTTCGTGTAATCATCTGGAAATTAGTTTATATTTATCGGCTGAAATATTTTACATTTTGACTTCCAGTACATTTATAAGTGGTGGGTCGATTGATCGCTAAAAAATTTTAATCGTTAAAATTTTTAACGATTAATCGAGAAATTAATAGTTAATTTCCGCAGCCCTAGTTAAAATAAAGGCTTTTATAATGTTTTCTTTGTTTCAACGTAACTTAAGACTCGACCTCACTTGTTGATCTCCTACCCTCTACCTCCCCGCCCCCCTCCGCTCCTGACCGGGCTATCGACGAGGTAATCTCTCTGCATGCTGTCACCTGAGTGTCCTTCTCCAATGACATCATATCAGCCCCCCACCACCCACCCTCTTTCAGGGTCTTGAGCTTCAAAATTTCGCGGCAGCCGCCATCTGTGGATTCTCCACCGGTAGATTTGGAAGTGTCGGACACAGAGACACAATGGAAGCTTAAGTGTCGGACACATGGACCCACAGAAAGCTCCAGTGTCGGACACATAAACACAATGGAAGCTCACTACCTCCCGTGTTCCTGTGTCATCTCCAAGTAACCTAATGTTTACTTTGATGAACCGGAAGTGCTTCTGAAGAATAAGATGGTAGTCTCCGTATGATGGGAATGAGACGCAGTTTTAAAAAGTTCGCCTTTCAAAATGTTAAGCTTTGATTTTTTAAAAGAGTTTTTCTAAAGAAAAAAGTGCTGCGCCATTAATTAAACATGTGCGGTGGGGGAAAAGGATCTAAATCCCTGGATTTCATAGCTTTTGTTGAAGTGGATTGCCAAAAGGAACCTGGAAATTCAAAACAGTACGTCACGAAAAGCCTAATGAGTTAAGATGCGGATA
The DNA here is from genome assembly GCA_944989445.1 of Ampullaceana balthica. NCBI lineage: Eukaryota > Metazoa > Mollusca > Gastropoda > Lymnaeidae > Ampullaceana > Ampullaceana balthica. The sequence continues at coordinate 22,657 of CALYLW010000413.1, forward strand.
TATTTGGGCTGAGGTTCCATTTAACCATTAAAATAAGTCAAACGGAGGAGGTAAATGGGAATAAATTTTTTTTTAAATTCCCTTATTCATACCTTGAAGGTCTAAGGATAAAAACACACTTCTTATTCCGTATGCAAGAACAAACACATACAAATTTTCGTTCTTCCCGTCCGGAATTCGGGCGTGGAATGTTTTGAATGAAGATACCAGGAAAACCAACACTTCATCAACATTTTAATCTCTAATGAAAATGCAGGACTAAAAACAAACCACAGATAAGCGTAGGACGCAATAATCTTCTGTATAGAAGGAGCGTCTGTAACAGATAAGATAAGATAGGATAAGATAAGAAGCAGCATTCACAAGTTTCAGTTAGCCGCGGTATACCCACACCGTGCTCCAAATGGCGAAGTTTCAAATCGTAGATATAATAATATTACCAAATCTATAATATTACCAAATCTATAATATTACCAAATCTATAATATTACAAAATCTATAATATTACCAAATCCATTAAATAATTTTTATACATTATTTAATATTTAAAGACAAAATGTCAACTCTCACAGTTTTCAACTAAAGATCGTAATTAACTCGTGGCAAGCGGTGCAGCCAGAAACGGTTATGGTCAAAGCGGCGCTATCTGATGGGCAGAAAGAAGTAACCGTCTGCCTTTCACCTGCAACAAGAAGAAAAAAAAGGGGAGGGGGGTGTTGGAATAGAAGGGAATGGGAAAATCACATTCGATACTACAAGACTTACGATACTTACGTAACCGATTCGCTAGATTTAAAAAATGCAGACGGCCATGTGGCTGGTTTTGTTGTAGATTGAGGTCAGCGTCGTGGCTGATGTTGGCGCTAAATGGTCGTTCTGGCACCGGGAGCTTGGGTGTCTAGTGGAGCTACAGTAACAGAGCCCTCCTGACTCTTCTGGCACCGGGAGCTTGGGTGTCTATTGGAGCTACAGCAGTAACAGAGCCCTCCTGACTCCCTGGAAGAGGGGAACAGATGGCGGCCCGAGCTGGGAGATGTAAGACATTAAAACCAGGACCGGTTTTTTGATTCGAGTGTTGCCATTAACAAGGAGTTGCGACTCTGTTAAACGTCCTTTCAACAGTGGTTCTCAGACTGTGTAAGACGTAACTTCTGAAATCATTTCCGGCTTCTCTGTCAGGCGGAGTTCTTCTTAAAGTCTTCTTAAAGTCTTCTTAAAGTCTCTTAAAGTCTTCTTAAAGTCTTCTTAAAGTCTTCTTAAAGTCTTCTTAAAGTCTTCTTAAAGTCTTCTTAAAGTCTTCTTAAAGTCTTCTTAAAGTCTTCTTAAAGTCTTCTTAAAGTCTTCTTAAAGTCTTCTTAAAGTCTTCTTAAAGTCTTCTTAAAGTCTTCTTAAAGTCTTCTTAAAGTCTTCTTAAAGTCTTCTTAAAGTCTTCTTAAAGTCTTCTTAAAGTCTTCTTAAAGTCTTCTTAAAGTCTTCTTAAAGTCTTCTTAAAGTCTTCTTAAAGTCTTCTTAAAGTCTTCTTAAAGTCTTCTTAAAGTCTTCTTAAAGTCTTCTTAAAGTCTTCTAAAGTCTTCTTAAAGTCTTCTTAAAGTCTTCTTAAAGTCTTCTTAAAGTCTTCTTAAAGTCTTCTTAAAGTCTTCTTAAAGTCTTCTTAAAGTCTTCTTAAAGTCTTCTTAAAGTCTTCTTAAAGTCTTCTTAAAGTCTTCTTAAAGTCTTCTTAAAGTCTTCTTAAAGTCTTCTTAAAGTCTTCTTAAAGTCTTCTTAAAGTCTTCTTAAAGTCTTCTTAAAGTCTTCTTAAAGTCTTCTTAAAGTCTTCTTAAAGTCTTCTTAAAGTCTTCTTAAAGTCTTCTTAAAGTCTTCTTAAAGTCTTCTTAAAGTCTTCTTAAAGTCTCCTTAAAGTCTCTCTTAAAGTCTCCTTAAAGTCTTCTTAAAGTCTCCTTAAAGTCTCCTTAAAGTCTTCTTAAAGTCTTCTTAAAGTCTTCTTAAAGTCTTCTTAAAGTCTTCTTAAAGTCTTCTTAAAGTCTTCTTAAAGTCTTCTTAAAGTCTTCTTAAAGTCTTCTTAAAGTCTTCTTAAAGTCTTCTTAAAGTCTTCTTAAAGTCTTCTTAAAGTCTTCTTAAAGTCTTCTTAAAGTCTTCTTAAAGTCTTCTTAAAGTCTTCTTAAAGTCTTCTTAAAGTCTTCTTAAAGTCTTCTTAAAGTCTTCTTAAAGTCTTCTTAAAGTCTTCTTAAAGTCTTCTTAAAGTCTTCTTAAAGTCTTCTTAAAGTCTTCTTAAAGTCTTCTTAAAGTCTTCTTAAAGTCTTCTTAAAGTCTTCTTAAAGTCTTCTTAAGTCTTCTTAAAGTCTTCTTAAAGTCTTCTTAAAGTCTTCTTAAAGTCTTCTTAAAGTCTTCTTAAAGTCTTCTTAAAGTCTTCTTAAAGTCTTCTTAAAGTCTTCTTAAAGTCTTCTTAAAGTCTTCTTAAAGTCTTCTTAAAGTCTTCTTAAAGTCTTCTTAAAGTCTTCTTAAAGTCTTCTTAAAGTCTTCTTAAAGTCTCTTAAAGTCTTCTTAAAGTCTTCTTAAAGTCTTCTTAAAGTCTTCTTAAAGTCTTCTTAAAGTCTTCTTAAAGTCTTCTTAAAGAGTCTTCTTAAAGTCTTCTTAAAGTCTTCTTAAAGAAGTCTTCTTAAAAGTCTTCTTAAAAGTCTTCTTAAAGTCTTCTTAAAGTCTTCTTAAAGTCTTCTTAAAGTCTTCTTAAAGTCTTCTTAAAGTCTTCTTAAAGTCTTCTTAAAGTCTCTTCTTAAAGTCTTCTTAAAGTCTTCTTAAAGTCTTCTTAAAGTCTTCTAAAGTCTTCTTAAAGTCTTCTTAAAGTCTTCTTAAAAGTCTTCTTAAAGCTCTAGAAGTCTTCTTAAAAGTCTTCTTAAAGAAGTCTTCTTAAAGTCTTCTTAAAAGTCTTCTTAAAGAAGTCTTCTTAAAGTCTTCTTAAAGAGTCTTCTTAAAGTCTTCTTAAAAGTCTTCTTAAAGTCTTCTTAAAGTCTTCTTAAAGTCTTCTTAAAGTCTCTTAAAGTCTTCTTAAAGTCTCTTAAAGTCTCTTAAAGTCTCTTAAAGTCTTCTTAAAGTCTTCTTAAAGTCTTCTTAAAGTCTTCTTAAAGTCTTCTTAAAGTCTTCTTAAAGTCTTCTTAAAGTCTTCTTAAAGTCTTCTTAAAGTCTTCTTAAAGTCTTCTTAAAGTCTCTTAAAGCTTCTAAAGTCTTCTTAAAGTCTTCTTAAAAGTCTTCTTAAAGTCTTCTTAAAGTCTTCTTAAAGTCTTCTTAAAGTCTTCTTAAAGTCTTCTTAAAGTCTTCTTAAAGTCTCTTAAAGTCTTCTTAAAGTCTTCTTAAAGTCTTCTTAAAGTCTTCTTAAAGTCTTCTTAAAGTCTTCTTAAAGTCTTCTAAAGTCTTCTTAAAGTCTTCTTAAAGTCTTCTTAAAGTCTTCTTAAAGTCTTCTTAAAGTCTTCTTAAAGTCTTCTTAAAGTCTTCTTAAAGTCTTCTTAAAGTCTTCTTAAAGTCTTCTTAAAGTCTTCTTAAAGTCTTCTTAAAGTCTTCTTAAAGTCTTCTTAAAGTCTTCTTAAAGTCTTCTTAAAGTCTTCTTAAAGTCTTCTTAAAGTCTTCTTAAAGTCTTCTTAAAGTCTTCTTAAAGTCTTCTTAAAGTCTTCTTAAAGTCTTCTTAAAGTCTTCTTAAAGTCTTCTTAAAGTCTTCTTAAAGTCTTCTTAAAGTCTTCTTAAAGTCTTCTTAAAGTCTTCTTAAAGTCTTCTTAAAGTCTTCTTAAAGTCTTCTTAAAGTCTTCTTAAAGTCTTCTTAAAGTCTTCTTAAAGTCTTCTTAAAGTCTTCTTAAAGTCTTCTTAAAGTCTTCTTAAAGTCTTCTTAAAGTCTTCTTAAAGTCTTCTTAAAGTCTTCTTAAAGTCTTCTTAAAGTCTTCTTAAAGTCTTCTTAAAGTCTTCTTAAAGTCTTCTTAAAGTCTTCTTAAAGTCTTCTTAAAGTCTTCTTAAAGTCTTCTTAAAGTCTTCTTAAAGTCTCTTAAAGTCTCTAAAGTCTTCTTAAAGTCTTCTTAAAGTCTTCTTAAAGTCTTCTTAAAGTCTTCTTAAAGTCTTCTTAAAGTCTTCTTAAAGTCTTCTTAAAGTCTTCTTAAAGTCTTCTTAAAGTCTTCTTAAAGTCTTCTTAAAGTCTTCTTAAAGTCTTCTTAAAGTCTTCTTAAAGTCTTCTTAAAGTCTTCTTAAAGTCTTCTTAAAGTCTTCTTAAAGTCTTCTTAAAGTCTTCTTAAAGTCTTCTTAAAGTCTTCTTAAAGTCTTCTTAAAGTCTTCTTAAAGTCTTCTAAAGCTCTTAAAGTCTTCTTAAAGTCTTCTTAAAGTCTTCTTAAAGTCTTCTTAAAGTCTTCTTAAAGTCTTCTTAAAGTCTTCTTAAAGTCTTCTTAAAGTCTTCTTAAAGTCTTCTTAAAGTCTTCTTAAAGTCTTCTTAAAGTCTTCTTAAAGTCTTCTTAAAGTCTTCTTAAAGTCTTCTTAAAGTCTTCTTAAAGTCTTCTTAAAGTCTTCATTCTTAAAGTCTTCTTAAAGTCTTCTTAAAGTCTTCTTAAAGTCTTCTTAAAGTCTTCTTACAGTCTTCTACAGTCTACAGTCTTCTTAAAGTCTTCTTACAGTCTTCTTACAGTCTTCTTACAGTCTTCTTACAGTCTTCTTACAGTCTTCTTACAGTCTTCTTACAGTCTTCTTACAGTCTTCTTACAGTCTTCTTACAGTCTTCTTACAGTCTTCTTACAGTCTTCTTACAGTCTTCTTACAGTCTTCTTACAGTCTTCTTACAGTCTTCTTACAGTCTTCTTACAGTCTTCTTACAGTCTTCTTACAGTCTTCTTACAGTCTTCTTACAGTCTTCTTACAGTCTTCTTACAGTCTTCTTACAGTCTTCTTACAGTCTTCTTACAGTCTTCTTACAGTCTTCTTACAGTCTTCTTACAGTCTTCTTACAGTCTTCTTACAGTCTTCTTACAGTCTTCTTACAGTCTTCTTACAGTCTTCTTACAGTCTTCTTACAGTCTTCTTACAGTCTTCTTACAGTCTTCTTACAGTCTTCTTACAGTCTTCTTACAGTCTTCTTACAGTCTTCTTACAGTCTTCTTACAGTCTTCTTACAGTCTTCTTACAGTCTTCTTACAGTCTTCTTACAGTCTTCTTACAGTCTCTTACAGTCTTCTTACAGTCTTCTTACAGTCTTCTTACAGTCTTCTTACAGTCTTCTTACAGTCTTCTACAGTCTTCTTACAGTCTTCTTACAGTCTTCTTACAGTCTTCTTACAGTCTTCTTACAGTCTTCTTACAGTCTTCTTACAGTCTTCTTACAGTCTTCTTACAGTCTTCTTACAGTCTTCTTACAGTCTTCTTACAGTCTTCTTACAGTCTTCTTACAGTCTTCTTACAGTCTTCTTAAAGTCTTCTTAAAGTCTTCTTAAAGTCTTCTTAAAGTCTTCTTAAAGTCTTCTTAAAGTCTTCTTAAAGTCTTCTTAAAGTCTTCTTAAAGTCTTCTTAAAGTCTTCTTAAAGTCTTCTTAAAGTCTTCTTAAAGTCTTCTTAAAGAAGTCTTCTTAAAGAAGTCTTCTTAAAGAAGTCTTCTTAAAGAAGTCTTCTTAAAGAAGTCTTCTTAAAGAAGTCTTCTTAAAGAAGTCTTCTTAAAGAAGTCTTCTTAAAGAAGTCTTCTTAAAGAAGTCTTCTTAAAGAAGTCTTCTTAAAGTCTTCTTAAAGTCTTCTTAAAGTCTTCTTAAAGTCTTCTTAAAGTCTTCTTAAAGTCTTCTTAAAGTCTTCTTAAAGTCTTCTTAAAGTCTTCTTAAAGTCTTCTTAAAGTCTTCTTAAAGTCTTCTTAAAGAAGTCTTCTTAAAGAAGTCTTCTTAAAGAAGTCTTCTTAAAGAAGTCTTCTTAAAGAAGTCTTCTTAAAGAAGTCTTCTTAAAGAAGTCTTCTTAAAGAAGTCTTCTTAAAGAAGTCTTCTTAAAGAAGTCTTCTTAAAGAAGTCTTCTTAAAGAAGTCTTCTTAAAGAAGTCTTCTTAAAGAAGTCTTCTTAAAGAAGTCTTCTTAAAGAAGTCTTCTTAAAGAAGTCTTCTTAAAGAAGTCTTCTTAAAGTCTTCTTAAAGTCTTCTTAAAGTCTTCTTAAAGTCTTCTTAAAGAAGTCTTCTTAAAGAAGTCTTCTTAAAGAAGTCTTCTTAAAGAAGTCTTCTTAAAGAAGTCTTCTTAAAGAAGTCTTCTTAAAGAAGTCTTCTTAAAGAAGTCTTAAAGAAGTCTTCTTAAAGTCTTCTTAAAGTCTTCTTAAAGTCTTCTTAAAGTCTTCTTAAAGTCTTCTTAAAGTCTTCTTAAAGTCTTCTTAAAGTCTTCTTAAAGTCTTCTTAAAGAAGTCTTCTTAAAGAAGTCTTCTTAAAGAAGTCTTCTTAAAGAAGTCTTCTTAAAGAAGTCTTCTTAAAGTCTTCTTAAAACAGTCGTTTAATATATCTAATAAAAAACGAACAATTAATGTTCTAAGTTCTAACCGACTTAAACTTGACTCAGAATTCAGAAGTATCTTCTATCTCATGTTTGTTCTAAGTCTATATTGAAAGAAAACACATAGACTACTTGGTTCAGTGAATTGTGTAAACATTAAACCATTTTTTTCGTATGACTTACGCCGTGGCGCGGAAATCTAGGATCTATGTGTGATGTGTAGGATAAACATGTTTTGTAGCACTGCCCTAGACATATGTCCTTCAAAAATCCCTCTAGACTAGACGACTTAAAAATGTCGATTTACTCCCATTTTGAGATTTAAAGATAGCAAGATAAAGGGCGGTGCATCCCTGCTGCTTCCAAGGGAGGTGTACTCGTCTCTAGCTATACCTGGATTTTTGGCTTGTTCTTGTGTGTGTGTGTGCGCGCGCGCGCGCGCGCTTAGGGCATGTACGTGAGGTGAAGTTTAAAGGTCAGGTCACGTGCATGTGTAAGTGTGTGCTTGGAAATGGTTTGCGGTTCCATTCACGCGTCTCTTAAAACTGCCACAAGCACACCCTCAGTGAGATACAGAATAAGTCGCCGATGGTAGGTGAAAGAAATGTGCAAATTTTCCCTTGCAGAAACATTACTAAGGATTATGTCATCACAATTAACTTTGACTATCGATAAACTCCTGCACACCAGGGCTTGGCGGTGAACTTACAGAGAAGAAACACATTGAAAATATAAAGAAGACACATACATTAGATAGATTTACTACACAGTAGAAAGATGTTTTAAATTAAGATGCCACCTGCAGAATTTGCACGAATACTTCTTGGGCCTTCTAACCACTTCTCAAATGCACCCCTTGTCCACTTGGCAGAAAGCGTTGTTTGTCTCCCCCCATCACCAGTGACCCACTTTTCCCAAACACGGGAGTTTAAAATAAGTCTGAATGTCTTCACTTACCTTTGAGTATAGAGATGTTAAATTTGCTGGTACGGCTTGGTTCTTCTATAAGCATTGCGCTAATTTCTATCGTTAAATTTGGATTTTAAGCTCAAAGTAAAATCAACAGACAGGGTTTACACGTATCAATAAATAATGGGAATATTGTTTAGATACGCGCACATGTATTTATGTTTAACCAGAACTCGCTTCACAACTAAAACGGTGTGTTAATTACCTGTGGCTGTTAGCCTCCTGAAGAATTTTGTATATTGTTTATGTGTTTTTGTTTTTTTTAAATATAAAAACTTTGCATATGTGACGTTTGTGAGTGTGTTAGCATTCCCATGTGTAATATATGGCAGTGGAGATGTTTGCCTTTGAAATATATCACATGCTATTTTTTGGATGTGTTTGCCTTGTTATGAAAAGAAAGTGTCATGTTTGCCTCCTGAAGAATTGCATAAGAATTGGATGTTCCGGCCACCCAAAGAATTCAGTTTGCTGAACTTACAAACACACAGTTATTGTTTTCATTACGAAGTTAAACCCTACCATACTTCGCTCACACACTTGGTTTCTATTAATAAATCGCCTGATCTCATAACTAGAAAGTTTCGTGCCCGTAGACTATTGTAATGTGATGCCAACATAGCGGTTGAAGCAGTTTTCTCGCGACTCCCACATTAACCCTAACCCTAACCCCAACCCTAACCCGGCAATAAATCAAAAATTTTATTCACGGGCCTGGATGTTGCATGTTTGATGTCATTGTTGTAATAATTAAGAAGTGATACTCCAGTTATTAGTACTTGTTTATATTCCTGACATATTTTTTTCAAACCACCGTTACTTGACATGATTAGTTACGTCATACAGATAGCGCCTTGCCTGGGAAGTTCAGATAAAAGGTAGCGGCGAAGTTAAACTGTTTTATAATTCAAAGCTTATTTATCTATGATACCAGGGGCGGATTAAGACTGCACGGGGCCCATGGCTGCAATTCAAACTGGGGCCCTATCCAGCCAGTGTACCTTTAGATAAAATGATTGATAGCAGCTAATATAAGACTGTAACTTGTAAATATTCATCCAAAATGATTATTCATGAAAAACCCGAATTCGAAGAAATAACTTTTTGCCGGTATCCTAAAATTGAGTGTATAAGAAAATTTATAAAATTAAAAAACACAAGAAAAAAAAATTCACACCCCACCCGGGGATAGAAGCGGGTTCTATCCCCGGGTGGGGTGTGAATTTTTTTGCACCACAAGCCTTAGTACTTTACATTTGGCCACGAGAGCTCATTTAGGGTTGTCAATTTAAAATATATATATATATTATTCTTTAATAATTTCTGTTATTCAGCCTATCAAATCAGGTTTTTTGACTGCTAAGACTATCGTGTGGGAAAAGAGATCATTTTAATAGATGAGATTTTATTAATTTATCATATTTTCAGCAATTCATGTATACATTTGTCCACATTTATTATAAAATATGCTAAGTTTGGGGGCCCTAAATCATCGTGGGCCCCTGGCTTTAGCCCGTTCAGCACCCCCCCTTAATCCGCCATAGTATGATACAATAGGGTGAGAATGCAATCAGGTCTGGTCGGGGAAAAAAATGTGTTTTGGTTGTTGTGTTCTAGCACTATGAGTTTTACTTTAGTGCTTGTAGTTTATATTTCTTCGCTAAAGAATGCTTTATGCCGATACGTTCACATACCATAGTAAATACTTTATTTATCGCCCCTGTATGACACTGTCCACAACTGCTGAACTTTTGTCTTTCTGCTACATCGTTCTCTCTATCACAGCTGCATGTTTCTGTCTATCACAGCTGCATGTTTCTGTCTATCACAGCTGCATGTTTCTGTCTATCACAGCTGCATGTTTCTGTCTATCACAGCTGCATGCTTCTGTCTACCACAGCTGCATGTTTCTGTCTACCACAGTTACATCTTTCTGTCTACCAGAGTGACATCTTTCTGTCTACCACTGCTACATCTCCCTGTCTACCACAGCCAAATCTCCCTGTCTACCACAGTTACATCTTTCTGTCTACCAGAGTTACATCTTTCTGTCTACCACAGCTACATCTCCCTGTCTACCACAGCGAAATCACCATGTATACCACAGTAACATCTTTCTGTCTACCACAGCTACATCTCCCTGTCTACCACAGCTACATCTTTGTGTTTATCCCTGCTGCACCTTTCTATATTTAACTATGCTGCATATTTTAACCCCCACTAGAAATGGTGTTTGGTGCATTAGAACTGATCACGGGAGCGTTGCAAGCGAACCGCAAGCCGCCTATTTAAACAGGAATAATTTTGAAAATCCGTGTATAATTTAGTTAATCTTTATATAGCTTCATTTAATTCTCACACCTCGAAGACAGTACAACCAAAGAGTTAAACATGTATTTGATGTAGCAAAAGAAACGTTTAACCCCATCAAGTTTCACCCTTGATAGAAAGTTTATATATTGTATTTCTTAATCTGTCAATGTGAGAGCAGTTGCATGCTCCATGTCTATTTCCACACATGTTTTATTCCCTCTTTAACATAATTATCATTTTAGAAATAACGACTTGACAATGATCGGTCGCTGGACGTTTGGACAATCTGAAGTCTGCTGGCTTATGTCTGATTGATTTTCTGGAATTATTTGTATTTTATTTTGTGGCTATGACCTTCGTATTGTTTCGATGCCTCCATGTTGTGTCCTTAGAGTTGCAATTAGAAAGTTAATTGGTATCCTTTTCGAACCTGAGAAGATTAGACTGAGCAATAGAGGTTGTAATGTATCTTTGTAAAGTCAATATAACCATGCTCCAGATAAGAAATTAACTTCGTTCGTTTCAGCGAACTATAGAAATAATTTATACCGGGGCGGTTAACTGTTATGTTCAAGACTTCAATAAAAGATGGGGAGACTATTTAAAAATATTTTCTTTAATCTCTGAAATGTATGAAAGCTTCAATAAATGACAGCGACGTGCTTGAAAGATTTCACTTGATTGACGTCATATTTTGCATTTTTAGCTGCATGTTATCTCTAGTAACCTGAACTGCATTCTGTGTGAATGTTCTCCACTATGAATGCGCGGGCATCTGCCAAAACTTGCTATTTATCTAATCTGTGTATGAACAGTTGAGTGCTGTTAGCAGGACTACAAGCGGCTACAGGTGGGCGCGCACTTGGTTCATTATGTTCACGGTATTTCAAGGGATCTAACGTTGGTTTAAACTAGGGCCTACAACATCAAGCAGCCCAACTCAACTTCACTTCGAATGCTTAAAAATGCGAAAAGAAAGGCAACTTCATTGTAATTAATTGTAAAATGACGCACCCCGCCACCCCCCACCCCCACCCCCCATAAAAATTTTCCCTGACCTGTCCGAGTCTGCCTCTCTCTTTAAACGATTTACTCCGCCATTATTAATTGTATACGTCATATAAGTCTTAGAAAGCGCCATTTTATTGTCTGAAGCGGAGGCAAGATGTTGTCTACCGACCGGATGGGGGCGTGCAGAGGGGTCACACTATTGGCGCGGAGCGTACCGGGTGACACCATCATAAGGGGTGACACCAAAGGGTAAAATCCGGTACGTTCCCGTTATTTGGCACTGGTGGACTCCAAGAAACTCTACGGGGTAAGTCGTGAGAGGGTGACACGATGAGCTACCGCACTGGGTGGCGCCGACCCTAGTGACGCATCTGGGGGCGGGTTCGATTTCTGGGAGATGAGCATTATAAGTAATTGATGGTTTCCTTTTGGCTATTCAACAATGATAACTTAGTAATTTCTTGTTATTTTAAATCTTTCGTTCCAGGTATGTGTCAGTCTGGAAGAATTGACTGTCGAAAAATCATTCGGCCAATCTTTTAGTGACTTTCTGGTTTAATGGACCAACTCGTAAAAGATGACGTGGTATATAAATTGAAAAAGAGCAATAACATGACAACTTGCTTAATTGTAAGATTAAGTTTGATTCTCTGCCATTGTTCTCTGGCGTATGAAGTAAAAACGGAGGAGGGGGGGGCGGTCCCTTTTTTGATTTTTATGGCCACTCGCAATATTAATAATTGAATTTAGGGTGAAATGTATTGGACCACTCCGGGCAGCACTATAAATATGGTGTAGTCATGAACCGCAGAAAGTGGAACACCATTTGGGGTGGCGTTAGTGTGCACATGTCTGTTCCTCTAAGACAGGGGTGTCAAAAGTCCGGCTCGCGGGCCAAAACCGGCCCGCGAAGCAATTTTAACTGGCCCGCGGCCTCATCTGAAATAACTAATTGACTGACGTATAATTTCTGTAACGACATTATATTTATAAGAAAAGTCAAAATGTATACTTTTATCGTTTTTAATCACGTCAAATGATGGTGAAAATCGATGACTTTTTTTTTAATAACGTGGAAATTGATTAAAAAAAAACCCGATGAAGTTAAGTGACGGCCTACCATAAAAATCGATGACGTCATTTTTAAACAGAAATATATGACTTTTTTCGATAGCCTGTGATGAAAGCAATGATGCATCTGACACTATCCAACTTCTTTTTTTTTAGAGGAGTTAATGATGACATGTGTGTGGCTGTGTGAGTGAAGAATTACTGGACCTTCAGAGTCTTAAAGATCAAACAAGGGGAAAAGCTTTATTTGCTTCCATTTTCTTCTGCTTTCAATTACATTAAAGTACCATGGAAAAATATATCTGGCATTATTACTGATGGTGCTCTAGCCATGACTGGTGACATAATGGACTAGCAACACTTGTTTGTAACAAAGTCATCGAAGAGGGCGGCGAAGCTTTTAAACTTCAATATATCATTCACCAACAAGCTCTTTATGCCTAACACCTTAGATATGATTACGTTTTTAAGCCAGTGATAAAAGCTATAAACCTTAATCGCTCTAAAGCCCTGTTTCACCGCCAGTTTCAGCAGTTTCTTCTGCACATCCAGGGAGAATACGGGGATGTTGTGTATCACAATGATGTAAGATGGCTCAGTCGGGGGACAGCACTTGAGCGCTTCTACTCACTTAAAAAAGAATTTGGGCAATTCAAGGAATTTAAGGAACAACTTATTTCAGAATTATCTGATACTGCTTGGCTGGCAGATTTAGCATTTTTAGTTGATGTGAAAAGACATCTAAACGTTCTTAACACTATGTGGGCAAGGTCACAATGCAGTGGTAAGCCAATTATATTCACATATAAATGCCTTTGGGAACAAACTGCATTTTTTTAAAAGGCAACTGTCTCAAAGGCAGTCTAATGCCACACATGTTTCCGCACTACTGGAAATCATGACACATTTTCCAGAAAGAGCTTTGATTAGCTAAGGCAGAGGTAAGTTGCAGATATTATATCCCTGGCTGATGAATTTCAAAGACGCCATCAGGACTTTGCAACTATTGAAAAAGAAATCATGTTTTTGTCTTCCCTTTTCTCTGTGGATTCTGATGATGCTCCAGGCAATCTGCAGTTGGAACTCATTGAGTTGCAAAGGGATGCTGGATGTCGCAGCACACAACAACATCTTTCTATCATTGACTTTTATCGTCAGCTGGAAAAAGAGAAATTCCAAGAGATTCGAACATTTGTTTAGAAAATGCCCAGCTTGTTTGGCTCGACATACTTGTGTGAACAGAAATTTTCAGTGTTGAATTTTAACAAGAACCGTGTGATGAGGAGAATAATGGACGCTCCCCTACGTGATATCATACGCATCAAAACCGTGGCATTGAACCTCACTACGCCTATTTCCTGCATTCAAGATCTCAGTTTCACCCTTCACATAAAAATTTTGCAATTAAAACTTCTCAACTTATGTCATTTTTATAATAGTATTTGAATCCGGCCCGCGAATATCTTTATTTCAAGGAATATGGCCCGCCATGCAAAAAGTTTGGACACCCCTGCTTTAAGAGATATTGTTTAAATATTGCTTGTGGCAACCCGGCGTGTTTCTTTCAGGGAACAGTAAGAAGATTTTTTTGTTTTTTTAAAAAAATGGATTTTGATAATGAAGCGAACAGTTTTTAAAAGGTTAATTGTTAGAAAACTCCCCCCCTCCCCACATACACACTTTTCCACCCCTGAAAACCAAAACAATCTCCTAATCGTCATTTTGATTTCCCATAGCGGTCTCCGAGTTGTTTAACCACCTTGGAGGAAAAAGGGTGGTGGTGGTGAACGTGTCGTGGGCGATTCAACAATTGTGTTCCTAGTTCGGAATGTACCCCGTGTCTAGTTTGGAATGTGACGCCCGCTGAGGGCGCCGTGTTGGTATGTGCTCCGGAGCCCTTAGGGTCTTTATCAATTTTCTTTGTTTACAGTAGCGCGGCCTCTTGAACATCGAATGGGGTAATCTTTATTATTATTTTTGTTCTCCATTTACGAATTCCAATATTTTGCCCGACTTCGATGCAAACTATTCTTTGTATAATTCTTGACTGAATATTGTTTCTATCATTTCGTCTGGTAGGTGCAATGGTGGGCAATCTCTTGTGCCTCATGGGGTGCCATATCTTATATATTATTTGGAAAAGAAAATTGTTCGATCAGCGGTTTTGTTTACTAAAATGTCGTTAAAGTTTAATTTAATTAATAAAATGTTTATGAGAACCGTCATCTGTTATAACAAGTGTATGAAGGTCTCGTAAATTCAATGATGCTACATAACAAAAAAAAACAACAACAAACAAACAAAACAAAACAACGTTTTGTTTTTTATACTTCTGGTATGTCTACGTAAATGAGACCACAGAACAGTCTCCACTCTCTGTCTCATACGTCTCCACTCTCCGCCTCATACGTCTCCACTCTCCGCCTCATACGTCTCCACTCTCCGCCTCATACGTCTCCACTCTCCGCCTCATACGTCTCCACTCTCCGTCTCATACGTCTCCACTATCCGCCTCATACGTCTCCACTCTCCGCCTCATACGTCTCAACTCTCTCCGCCTCGTACGTCTCCACTCTCCGCCTCATACGTCTCCACTCTCCGCCTCATACGTCTCCACTCTCCGCCTTATACGTCTCCACTCTCCTTCTCATACGTCTCTACTCTCCTTCTCATACGTCTCTACTCTCCGCCTCATACGTCTCTACTCTCCGCCTCATACGTCTCCACTCTCCGCCTCATACGTCTCCACTCTCCGCCTCATACGTCTCCACTCTCCGCCTCATACGTCTCCACTCTCCGCCTCATACGTCTCCACTCTCCGCCTCATACGTCTCCACTCTCCGCCTCATACGTATCCACTCTCCGCCTCATACGTCTCCACTCTCCGCCTCATACGTCTCCACTCTCCGCCTCATACGTCTCCACTCTCCGCCTCATACGTCTCCACTCTCCGCCTCATACGTCTCCACTCTCTGCCTCATACGTCTCTACTCTCTGCCTCATACGTATCCACTCTCCGCCTCATACGTCTCCACTCTCCGCCTCATACGTCTCCACTCTCTGCCTCATACGTCTCTACTCTCCGCCTCATACGTCTCTACTCTCCGCCTCATACGTCTCAACTCTCTCCGCCTCGTACGTCTCCACTCTCCGCCTCGTACGTCTCCACTCTCCGCCTCATACGTCTCCACTCTCCGCCTTATACGTCTCCACTCTCCTTCTCATACGTCTCTACTCTCCTTCTCATACGTCTCTACTCTCCGCCTCATACGTCTCCACTCTCCGCCTCATACGTCTTCACTCTCCGCCTCATACGTCTCCACTCTCCGCCTCATACGTCTCCACTCTCCGCCTCATACGTCTCCACCCTCCGCCTCATACGTCTCCACCCTCCTTCTCATACGTCTCTACTCTCCTTCTCATACGTCTCTACTCTCCGCCTCATACGTCTCCACTCTCCGCCTCATACGTCTCTACTCTTCGCCTCATACGTCTCTACTCTCCTTCTCATACGTCTCTACTCTCCGCCTCATACGTCTCTACTCTCCGCCTCATACGTCTCTACTCTCCGCCTCATACGTCTCTAATCTCCTTCTCATACGTCTCTACTCTCCTTCTCCTACGTCTCTACTCTCCTCACCTTTGGCACGTTTGGGCGTCTTCTCATCTTCGTTTTCTTTACGCGCCCGTGTTTTCAGCATGTTACTCTCTCCGTTGACCTGCGCCTATCTCTGAATTTACCACTTCTACCTCTCTCCATGGCACCGTCAGAGCTTCAGCTGTTTTTAATAAGCACCCCTTTCCATGTACCACTGTCTCGCCTATCATATTTATTGTGTACATCGCACCTCTCCAATCGCCGCCATCGGAAGAAAACAAAACGACATATTTTTCACTTCTCACTTTTCAGGAAAATCTCCCCACCCCCTCTCATTACATAATGTACTCTCCCCGTCAACAAGTCAAAGGTCAATTCACTGGAAGATAATTGTTTAGGAACACGCATGCCCTACCGTTCTCGTGGCTGCAATTAATTACCAATACCAGTAAAAACTCAGACCCTAAATGAACATGGTACATGTATTTCCCATACAAAGCTTTGCTTTAACACTGTTAGCGCGTCACTTCATTAGTCTGTGAGGCTTTACTTGTGTCAAATAGAGAAGTAACCAAAGCCTTGCTCTCTGTGGCAGCCAAGATTACAAATAGTTGTATTTTGATCGTCAACAGTGGGTCGTGACCATTGCGCTTGTGGGTGCTTGAAAATGGACATAATCAGATCTTGAATAAGTATCGACAGAAAGAAGTTAAAAGCAATATATACATTTTTTAAAAAGAAAGTAAGCGTTTGTCAAAAATAAGAGACTTTCAGTATTCAGTTGTCATACGTCAAAGTTACTCTGTTAGCTTTGGTGTCAAATAGCCGTTATTCTCGCAAAGCTTTGTTTCAAATAGCTATGAGTGTCACAGAGCGTTGGTGTCAAAACTCCTTAGTTGTCACAAAGCGTTGGTGTCGAATAGCCAGTTTTATCCGGATCTGTTTCTGTCATGAATGCCATGTCATGAAGTGTTGTGCCCGCGTGTCAATAGGGCAGATCAACTTACCCGTTCCTGACTCAACGCTCGACAGTTTTTAAGGGAAAGCGTCCAGGAGTTCGTTACATAAGAAAGAGCCAGGTCACTTTTCAATTTGTCAAACCGTACATCTTCAGGCAGACCTCCCGCTACACCATCTCTCCTTACTGTATCATTTATTATCTTCATATGATATGCTGCTGGGTATTTTTAAAAAGAAAAAAAAATAATGACTGGTAAAAATGATAAATAGAGACACTTTTAAAACTATGATTCTCGTGTTCTGACATCTGCCCCCAGCCTCCCGATTCACTCGCTCCATTCCCAAGTTGTGATAGGACAGAGGTAAGATTATCTCGCGGACGGCATCATTAAACCGGCGCGCTATATCCTCACATGTCACATGAATATGTGCATAACGTCACAAGCATGATAGTCACGTGGTTAAAGTCACGTGACTATCAATCTTGTAGTTTTAATGTCTCAAAACATCAACTTCGTGTAAACGTAACCTTGACATTAATAGTTTCTTTTCTTTTTTGGAAATGTTTCATGTTTCATTAGCTGAAAAAGATTGTTTGCGCCAAAGTTGTGAATTACACTCAGAATTTTTAAAATGTTAGATAATAAGCCATGGTCGGTTGCGTCGCGAAGGAGAGCAGGGGGTATAATATTTCCCCGGGCTCCGAAGTACAGGGGCGCCAAAATGAGGCTTACCAGGGGTAAGCTATTAATTAAACAGTGTGTGAATGGGGCGCCAATTTTTATAGTTTGCACAAAATATCCTAGATACGTCTTTGGCCAAGGCTTTAAATCATATAGTGAATAATTTGCTTTCACGTAATTTTCATTTTTTTCGTACCACGGCTACCTGGGAACTGTAGTTCTAAACCTTGATAAATTATTTCTTAATTCTGTTTGTGTATTTCGTGTTTGGGGAATGGATATTTGTGTCTTCTGTTATTGTATTGAGAAATAAGTCTTATCTACATAATTCTGTTATTGTATCTAGACAGTAGTCTTATCTACACAATTCGCTTCTAGTGTCGTGGTCAAATTGCTTCCTTTGTTGTTGTTACAAAACCGTCCTCTATCCCCCCCTCCACCCCACCAAACTTATATTTACGGTGCAAGGTCTTGCAGTGAGCTTCACGAACTTCTGAACTCAGGTGAATAGATTAATTTTTTCTCTAAAGTTGGAGGCGTCTATTACTCGGCGTTAAAGACAGCGATGATTTTACCAATTTTAAGGGTAAAACTCACAAAGAACGCTGTATACGTTTGAGTTAAGAGTGTGGGTAGATGCAAAATGTGATAATAAAACAACCCCGTAAAAACAAAGTCTTTGACTATAAATCCCTTATATATGAGACATAACTAAACTAAACATATTCTGTAGGCCTGAGACTAATCTCTTAAGGCCTTGGCTAGTACCTGGGCAATCTGCTCCATCTGTTGAGCATTGCCATACAACATTGTCTTTACATGGGACTCTTCCGCCTCCATCACCCCCCCCCGGCCATATCAAGCGCCGGGCAAGACGTCACCAGGTGTACGACTGTCTCAGGGGCTTGGCTGCAATGACGGCAGTTCGAGTCCCTGTTGTGGTCTAGCCTGTGAAAGTATGAGTTGGTTGGGCAATGTTCTGTTCTCATCTGAGTCACCAAACTCTGGTGTTTGCATGAGACATAACTAAAAGTATTGATTATGTGCAAACGCGACAAACATTTACAGACTGAAACCGAAATTATCTCCCTTGGGTTTAAAACTGGGGGAAGGGGGGAGGGGGTGTGGACATGGACGGTTGGAGTCAACGCGTTAGCTCAACTCCAGGTGGTTTACCTGGTTTAAACACGAGATGTGTTCGCCGGTGGCTGGCCTGAAGTCAAGTGACCCGTAAAATGTAAACAATAGCGATCGCTACGTATAGTTTATATAGATAAACTAAAAATGCATTAATTTAATTACGGTACGTTCGATCGATCTGAAATTTTGAAACGATGCATTGTTAGGTGACATGGTTCCTTGTGCCAAATTTCAGCTCGATGGCTTCACGGGAAGTGGGTCATTTTCGACTTCTGTTTTTCCGCGGGCGGGCGGGCCCAAGACAGAGACGGCGTTGAATTTAATATAAGGGATTTAAAAAAAGAATACATATTATTAAATTAGATACGCTAACTCTAGACGCGAAACCGAATTCACTACCAAACATGGCTTCCACATACTTGCATCTTTAAGGTGTTGGTCGTCTTTTTTTGTTTGCACACGTGACTGGGTGAGCGAGTTAAGTTCATCGTCTGTTTTGAGGATTGTGTCAACAGCGCGTCTTCTTCGACCATTGAAAAGGGGAAAAGGGGGGGGGGTTGCATGTGGGTTCGCGTAGATTGTTTTTTTTTAAAATGGTTATTCAAAGTACATTAAATGTTTATGAAAATATATGAAATATTATTTTTAAAAAATCTGTTTTAAAAGTTAAAACTCAGTAAAAAGTAGAAACTTATTTTCAACTTCTGAAAAATAATTACGCAAACAAATGTTGAGATCCGGACCGGCTTCTTGTCTCGTATGAGTGCTACATTATTTAGCTCAGCACGATTTCATATGTAATAAGAGTCTGACCATTGGTGAACTGTTAGACCGTCTTCTGGGTTTTTTTTCCTGTTACCATCCCAGCATGCAGCTTGTGTTAGTCTCAAAATCGGATGCAGGTATGTGTCATTGTATCACTTAGGACAGTGGTTCCCAACCTTTTTTGGGTGGCGACTCCTTTTTATAAAGGCCATGTGACCCGCGACCCCCATGAAAACACAGAGAACAAATT